>APFE030619637.1:183997-244771 GCA_000404065.3 Pinus taeda
TTGACACTTATGGCATGAGGTAGTGAAATTTTTAACATCAGGGAACAAAGTGGGCCAATAGTAACCAGCCCTCAGTATTTTATCCACAGTGGATTTCCAATACAAGTGTCCACCACAATCACATGCATGGAATTCTTTCATGACATTGTTAGCCTCATTCTCAATTAAGCAGTTTAGCAATATACCTTCATGGTTTTTCCAAAGCAAATTGCCATCCATGACACAAAATCTTGAGGCTTTCATTTTTAGGAACCTACATTTAGTTCTGGAAAATCCTCGGGGAGCACACAGGTTTTGCAATATATAACAGATATCAGAATACCACAGAGATTGTTCAAAGGCTACATTGATCTTTGGAGTCACCAGCTCTGGTTGACTGTCCAGTTGGTTGATGTCCAAGGCTTGGAAATTTGTTTCAGACATTAATTTGGCCAGACCTTTCCCTTTTATCAGTTTTGTAGGTTTTATTTCAATGTCAAATTCTAAAATGTTGGCAATCCGTTTTCCTCTTCTGCCCTCTAAGTTTTGTTGAGTAAGTATGTCTTTCACAATAGGACTTGGTACATAAGCTATAACATGGGAGTATAGGATATAAATTCTAAAGTCTTTGATGGCTTTGACCAAGGCATATGCTTGCTTTTCCATGATCTGATATTTTAGGGGTGCATCTCTGAGAGCTCTACTAAATAAAACAATAGGTCTCTCATTTCCTTGGTCATCTTTCTGTAACAAGGCAGCAGCAATAGTATGCTGGGAAGCAAAAGAGAAAATGATAAACTCTTTGTCAAATTGTGGATTTGTTAAGACTGGAGTTTGGGTAAGGGCCAATTTTATTCCCTTAAAAGCTTGATTTGCTTCTACTGTCCATTTTACTTTTGAATCCTTTTTTAGCATGTTATTTAGAAATCTGCTCAACTCTGCCAAATTTTGGATAAATCTCCTTAGGAAGTTGATCTTCCCCAGGAATGCTTTTAATTCTTTGATGTTTCCTGGGTGGGGCATTTGCAAGATCGTCTGTCTTCTATCTGGGTCAATCCTAATGCCATCCTTTGAAATAATATGACCCAATAACTTGCCTTCTTCCAAACCAAACAGGGATTTCTTGGGATTTAAGGAAATTCTATATTTCCTCCAAGTTATGAATATTTTCCTTAGATGTTTCAAATGTTCTTAGTTAGATTTTGAGAAAGGTGTGAGGTCATCTAAGTAGATGACAAGGAAATCATGGATTTCTTTGGCAAACACAATATCCATTGCTCTTTGAAAGGTGGCTCCTGCATTTTTCAACCCAAAAGGCATTTTGACATATTTGAAGGTTCCCCATGGGGTTGTGAATGCTGTTTTGTCCTGATCATCAGGGTGAACTAGGATCTGGTTGAAACCTAAGAATCCATCAAGTAGAGAAATTCTTGAGGCCCCCACTACTCTTTGCAAGATGTGATCCATATTGGGTAAGGGGTAATTATCTTTTAGGGAGACTTGACTCAGGTTCCTTAGATCAACACAAAGCCTTATTTCACCAGTTTTATTTCTTGTAGGGACCAAATTTGAAATCCAGTCTGAGAATCTGATTGGTGCTATGATGCCAGCTTTAAACATTTTTTGTACCTCTTTTTCAATTGAAGGGAGAAGCATAGGATTGATTCTCCTCAATTTCTGTTTAAAGGGTTTTTGATTGGGCTGGAGAGGGATATTGTGTTGAATGACAGAGATTTCATAGGACTTTAAATCCTCATAAATCCATGCAAAGACATCTTGGAATTCTTTAAAGAGTTCAATGTATTTAGGCTTCTGATCAGGTGGTAAAGATGCAGACAATTTAATTATCTTGGGTTTTTCAATAGTTCCAATGTTGCACTCTTCAATGGCAGCATTAAGGGGCTGAAATTTTGGTTTTCTAGGGACATCATTTGAGTCAAAAATGTCCTCCAATGGAGCTAGGCCTGTTGGAAGAAAATTGTCTTTCCATTGCATAACTTCAGCTTCAGTATCAGCTATTTCCTCATAATGTAATTGTTCAAGTTCTTGTATTTTCTCCTGGTCAAACTTTGTTGGACAAAGCATTTGATTTGTTGTTTTGAGAGAGATATTTTTTTGGTGTTGTTCACCTCTTATTTGTGAATCAGTTGCAACCTCTGTATCAATGTTTAGTCCTAAAAATTCTTGCTGCAAAGTCAAGAAATTGTTCATTTGTGTATCATCCTAAAACACTTGCCAATCCTTGACATTGTTTGGGACAGAATTTTTATCTCAGCTCTAAAGCAGTGATGGGGTTCAAAAGGTAGTTTACAAGTGCTTGCAAATGTAGCCAAACTATGAGCATGAAGATTATGGGTTCTAGGAATTTTGGTAATTTGAAATTCAATGAAGGAATTTAGTATTTCAGCAGCAACAGCCCTATAAGATCTCAGTCTTTTGTCATTAGTGACAAAATTTCCCTTTACTTGTTGGATAATTAGGTCTGAGTCTCCTAGGATTGAAACTTTTATGGCTTTTTAGGATTTTACTAGCTTGAGGCCTAGTAAGAGAGCTTCATATTCTGCCATATTGTTGGTGCACCTGAAGTTTAATCTACAGGCTCGGCCCTCTGCATGATTGTTTTGTTTGTTATGTATCCAAACCCCTGCTCCTGCCCCTAATTTGTTGACTGACCCATCGAATTCAAGAAACCATAGGACTTCTTGATTAAGGGAAGAATTGTTAACTTTTGTGGGACTTGGCATCAACAACTTGAGATTTTGGCTTACATTTGGTTTGTCTTCTTGAACAGTTTTGTTTATTGATTTCTCAACCATTATTTCTAGAACAACAGTTTCTTCATTTATATGTCAATCCTGTTTGAGTGTCTCAGTCTCTTCATCACTTGTGGGACCTGTATTACCATTGAAGAGAATATAGGAGTCTATGTCAGAATGGACAACATATATGGGAAAGTTTTGAGGTTTTTCTTCACTGCTAACCATGTATTTCATAAGTGACTCTCTATATAGCCTCTTTGGTTGACCAAAGACTGAGATGGTGGCATATGACATGTCTAATTATAGGGACCTTGGAGTTTAGCCCCCCATGATCTTGATAACAGCATTCCATATTTGGGTGGGATATCAGCAACTACAACGTCCATTAGAATTGTTTTATTTGGGTACTGGACAAGTGACACACATAGATCTTTTATTAAGCCTAAACATTTAACTTGGCTGGAGTCAAATGAAAATAGGTCCTTATAAGGTCTTGTAATGTCTAGGTTGAGCCTCTCCATCACTGATTTAGGCATAAGGTTATGAGAGGCGCCTGAATCAAACATTGCATTATGTAGTATCTTATCATGAACATGCAAGCAGACATAGAAAGGTAAGATCCCTGTAACTGCTGTCTTTCCATCAACCTCTAGACCAAAAAGCAATTCTGGGGTGTCATCTAACACATTGACATTGTCTTTATTATGAGTAATTTGAAGGGACTTCTTGATTTGTTGTTTGTAAATGTCATGCTTGGCTAGTTCTGAAAGAGGAATAGCTATCTTCAATTTGCCAATTTCAACTTCTAAGTCAAAGGGTCTTTCAGATTGGATCTTGGTATTGTGGGTGACAACCTTTTCCTTGTTCGTTAAGTTTTCTTCTTGATTCTTATCTTGATCTTGAGGCTTTTCCTTTTTACTCATCTCTTGAGGAGTATTACTTGGATTAGGCTGCAAAGGTGATGCAGCCATTGGTTGTTGTTTTGAGGGAACTAGTTCAGTAACTTCTTCGACGGTTCATTTGTAACTGAATCAGTTTTGTCATGTGGCTCTGTGACTATGGCTCTTTTGGGCTGCAGGCTATCCTTTGCTTTTTCAGTCTGTGTTACATTTACAGTTCTGCTTCTTAGCTTGTATTGCTTATGAACTTCATAAACAGCTATGTCATAACCTTGTTTAAAGTCGAATGACTCACCTGACTTGGTTTGGAACTGCTTAATTTCATCATCCTTATGATCTTCATGACTCAGAAAAACTTGTTGCTCATCATTCAGGCCCATCAGGTTAATGTGGGTGTCATCTACTTGCTCATTTGAAGTGGATGCTTCAGTATAGTTTTCCTGGAACGAAGGTCTTATCTCTGGATCAGAACTGGCCTTGCCAACATTTGGGTTTCGATTTCTCCTAAAATTTGGATTCCTGATGGGGTTATTTGGTGGTGCTTCCCATGATGACTTTCTCTCAACTGATTCTACTCTATCACCCAACCTCTTCATACCATTGAGTATTGCATCCAGTTTCTGATGAAAGGCTGAGGGTTCTTCTTTGAAGGTGGTTCTCTTTTCCAATCTTGCCCTGTTTCTTTTGGCAATTAGGTTAGCCTCTACTGTGGTAGCAACTTTTTGGGCATCTTCAAGGGTTTCAGGGGCTCTTTCCTTTAACTGATATGCCATATCAGGGTCAAAACCATCAGGAAATTTGTACAAAGCTAAATCAGGAGGAGGTCTTAAATTCTGTGGTATTATGTTATATACATTGTTGAATCTTGCACAATACTCCAAAACGGTCTCTTGAGGACCTCGTTTGATTGTATCATATTCACCCAGTATGTGCAAGGGATCTTTATTTTTTTCCCATATGTTAGTAAAGGCTTGATAAAGCTCATCAGGAGTTGTTATGGTATTTACAGCAAGTGATCTAAAATAGGTTCTTAGATCACCTGTCAGGCTCTGAACAAAGATTCTCATTCTCACACTGTCATCATCTATTTCATAGTTCTCAAAATGATCTTGGATCCTTTTGGCATGCTGCATAGCTGTGAAAGGGCCAGTGGAGTCAAAATATGAGATTTTGGACTGGTAGTCATGAGGTAGAGCTGCAGCATTAGCAGATAACTGCAGGGGCGCATATCTATTAGCCATATTCGCAGGGTTTATATGATTAACAGGGATAAACGGGTCAACAGGAATGATTGGTACAATAGGGGTAATAGGTATGGCAGAAACTAAACTATTGGTCAAGGGAATATGTGCAGTGGATGAAGGTGTGAAAGGAGGGCTTTGAGATGTAGATGGTGAACTAGGGGAACTAGGGGTAGACCGGAATAGAACCTTGATTGGAGTAGTAACAGGGTTAGGGTAAACTGTCTTAGGACTCAAATCAGTAGGATTTTCCTGCCCTTGCTACTTCCTAATGATTTTAGGGATTGTGTTAGGGTTTTCAAAAATAGTTGGTGGATTAGGGTCAGGATTTGACCTTGTATACCGTGGATTCTTCTTGGGAGCCAGCTTCTGAACTTATTTTTGAGTATTTTTTTTTTGGAATTTTCTTGTATCTGCAAGGACCAGACAAGATTTTGGAATGGCTGTGTATATCTCAAAGCTAGCATGAATATTGACTAAAGCAGCTTTTATCTAATCTTGTTAATGTAAAACAGAAAGAGTTTTGAAGGCTTCCTAGCTGACATTGAGGCTTCATCTGTAGCTTTAGGAAATATACAACAATTAGAAAATCCTGAGGAAGTCTCTAGTGGAGTCGCCATTTATGTTAACACCCAGGTTGTTCCCTATGACTCCCAAGGGAATACGGTCGGGGTAACCACTAACCAAGCTTTGGAGTATATGTCCTAGCCTACCTATAATCAGATAGGGCTCTCTCTTTAAATTTTAGCTCTGTTTTTTGAAGATTTTAGGCTAGCTATAAGTTTCAGTTTTTTGTTTGAGACTTTGGTTGTGAACTATTATTGTGAGAAGGGCATGAAATGTGTGAAAGATGCTAGTCCATTGGGCATATGGAGTTAGAAATATGAGACAGTCCTGGTGCCTATGATGGAGAAAGTTTTACTGCAAGGCTAGATGGCTATTCTTAATATTAATTCTGATTAGTGAGTGAAACAGTGGGAAATGGAATTACAGATAGTGTGATAACAATTTGAAGAACAATTTCTACTTCGTAGAATACATGAATTACTAAATAGTAACTGTGAAATATTCAGGGTTTATTGAAGCAATTAAGAATTCCAATTGAACTGCTGAAGTCATAGAAAACATTTATAGTAAAGACAGATTGAGATCAGGGTGTCTCCATGGAAAAATCCTGAGCTATTCTTTTTCTTTCTTCCTAGATTTAGAACAACATATGAGAGATGTGAGTTAAACAAACAATAAAACATTAACATAGATAGAGAACACCTATTATATTAAGCCATAACACTAGAATCCTGAAGCATTCAATGGTTCCAAGACAGCATGCATCAGTAAGACCCAATTCCTGTAAACTCCAAGCTTTGTTTATATCATTCTTCCAGAAATTACAGCTGAGTTCTCCTTTCTAACAAGAAAACAACAACCCTCTGCAAGCTTATGCGAGGGGGAATATATACAATCGGTTTTTCCAAAATATCTCACCACTGAGTTACTTGATAAATTAAATATGCTCACCAACTTTACAAAATAGCAGATAAGGAAGTTATTGCTGCCTTAAATATAAAATAAATAGTCTTTAATTCTGTCAGAAATCTTCTTGACCTTTGGAGGCCACTGAGTCGGTTGAGCGTTCTGCATTAATGCTGAATGATGTGTCTTTATGCTTTGTCATGTCGTAGCTTTCTCGGCCCTGTTACCTGTAGCTGTCAGTGTTGCTTTTAGTGGTCGAATCTTCCTGCTAAGTTGGCTCCTTCCACTTTTCTCCAGTCATAGTGTATGCATCACATTTTCTGAACATGATGACTTATGTTTTTTGATGACAAAACTTTGATAAATGCCTCCTGTTTACAGCAACAACTGTATCATTCTGGTCCACCACTCCTATGTGGGCAATTGATGTCTCAAAATTGCATCTATGGTTTCATCTGCCTCTGTGTATTTGTAGAAGTTTGGAGGCACTTCAAACAAATGTCTGATCTCATTCATAATAAAAAATGAGTTCTCTACTATGTCATAGAGACTTTTCCTAGATGTTGGCCCTGTTACCTCTGAAGTACTTAATCCTTGAGTGATCTGATTGGTGGAAAATGTGTTCACCCTTTTTGCATAAATCTCATGTGATAGTAGTCTCCCTATGCTGTTCAGCAAGCCAGGAAGACCTCTGCCCTGTAATGTTGCAAACATATCCATGAATCTGTTGACTTTTGTTTGCATGTCCTGGCTTCTTCTATCCAATGTTTGTACCAGGCTTTTCAATGTGAGGACCCTCTTTATGAACTAGATGGTTTCAGTTCTATTGGAGATTCCTATTGCTGCCAGCTGAGGACCTGTGCGGTTATTCAGAACGTTGATCATTTTGTTGGCTATCTCAAGCATACTACCTAGAGATACCCTTGCTCTCTGGACTTCCTTCTGTGCTTTGCCTATGAGCTCCATTTGCTCATGTATAGTCTCAATATACTGCCACTGATCTGTTATTGATTGGCCAATGTGGGTCCAAAAAACTGTCTTGACCTTAGCCACCACTTTGTCAAGGGTGAGCTCTTTCTCCAGCTCCTTTATCTTCTCTTTGAGAGCTTTTATTTCTCTCCCTTTTTCAGCTACATTCTGCTTGGATTTATCATATTTTTCATTCAGCTTAGCTAAATTCTCCTTGGCTCCATTTAGCTCTATCATCTGAGCTTCTAGGATCTTGATTTCACTCATAAAATTCTGCATATCAAGGCTCAGAGCCTCCTCTGAGGTTGGTGCTGGTGCTAATGTTGATGGAGTTGTTTGCCCTGTGGGAGGAGCAGTAGTCTGTGGGGGCTCTTCAAGGTTTATGATCTCTGGAGGGGGCTGAGAGGTTTGACCTCCTTCTTTCTGTTGTAGGGTTGCCTGCAGTGTAGCCTCAGTCTCTTCCAGCTTCCCCTCTGTTTGCACTAGTTGTTTGTGCAGTGCTACCAGCAATGTTGCCACATCCTGGTCCTGTCTTTGTTGGGCAACCTCTTCTGTTTAAGGGTGAAGGGTTGCTGGGATTTTAATCTTCTTTCTTAGAGCTGCAAGGTCTCCATCTCTTATTTTCAGCAGCGTTTGTATAGCTTTTTGATCATTTGGGTCACGCCCAAGCTCTATGATTATATCCTCCAAAGACCTGATCTTGTTGTCTTTGGCCTGAGAGGGTGCCTTCTCCAACTCAAGTTGGGCAGCTGTATTGTTCAGGCTGTTTTCCAACCTATTTGCCAATAATGTTTTATCTGCCAGTGTTGAATAGACCATCTTACCCGTTTGCTTGTGAAGTTCTATTTGGTCCATAGGGTGGATGTCCTTGGCAAGAACCTCAAGGTTGGTTCTTATATAGTCTGCAGCTGACTGTGGCTGCAGCATGGTTGGCATGAAATGACTCACGGTCATTTTCCCTTCTGTTATGTCATAGGCTGACATAAGCCTCTACTGATTGGTAGGGGCCATCTTAAGCAACTGGCTGTAGATTTGGAGCCTGAGTGGCTCATTTCTCCTTTTAATATCAATGAGTTGTTGCTTGATGCCTATCTTAGCTCTCCTTTGCTGACTTGAGGAGCTGACCTCTCCTCCAAGGGTTCTTTCTTGTTCCTGCTGAAAGGAACTGGCAGATGCCTCCATGGTTGGTGGGCCCATGCCCAATGATTGCCCAGTAGGCATTTCTTCCTCGGAGAGGGGATTCAATCTTTGCCTTTTCGCCCCTTGATTTGTGGATGTGGTGAGGGGAGTCTCCTGCTCTCTATCCCTCTTCTTTCCCTTTTCTTCTTTCTGTGGAGTTTGCAGCACTGAGGCCTCCACTGTCTTTTCTTGCATGGAGGCACATTTTCTTGAGCCTGTTGCTCAGTGGATATTGGGGCTTCAGCTGTTTGTTCTTGTTGTATTGGCTGCCCCTCTTTTTGCCCTTTTTCTTGCTGTTCCACTTGCTTTTCTGCTTGCTGCTCTGCTATAGGAGGTGGTTGTTCATGCTCCATCTGCTTCCCTTTATCCTTGCTTGATTCCTGTTGAACAGTTCTGGCTGCTTGCTGCTGGGCTGTAGAGGATGAGGCAGCTGCTCCAAGTTGCCTTTGATAGGAAGAGGAAACCTGCCCACAAGTTTCCAAGTCAGCCTCTTTCTCAATATTCTTTGCTTCTCTTTGTAGCATTTTCTCTCTAGTCATTGGCTCTTCTAGAGGGCCCTCTTTCCAGCTCAATGAATTGGCATATTTCTCAATATGAGGTAGTCTCACGTGAGCATAGCCACCCAATTTGTATTTTACCCTCCTGAGGGAAATGAAATGATTAGGGTCATAAGGTACCCATTGGAAACTGGTTTGCAGTTTGAGGGCCTCTAGGATCGAATCTGCTTCCTTCCATCCTTCCTCCCTTTTGTTGTATAGGAATGGGCCTAGCTGGTTCCTTAATTTTAGTTGCACCTTCTTGTTTTTACTTTGGAAATGGACAAAGTCTGCACTTCCAAACTGCCTAAAATACTCTAAGGCAAAAAGTCTCATAGGGACATATCTTGGCAGCCTATAAGGGTTCAACTCACAGCCATATATTCTGATTACTATATGGTGTTGGTAAAAGTACCAATCACCAATGCTGTAGGCCTTTGAGAGGTGAAGAATCCTTTGCATCTCATCTGTCAATCTGGGAGGAGGGACACCCAATAACAAGGTCATAGCTGGATGGATAAAAAGGTCTATGAATTCACAATAGGTGTAAGGTGAATAAGATACATGATGAAAGACTGAAGACCAAAACACTACAGACCTTGGGTTTCCCTGGGCATTTAGCTTCTTGAGAGGAATAGGGAAAGCATCGGGCTGATAAAATAAGAACAAGTGATAGATGTACCTAGTGTATTTAAACACCTTTTCCCTTTCTAGATTCATCAATTGTTCATGAATCTTATTGGCAATGTATGTAGCAAAATCATAGTGCACAACAGGAGGCTTTCCAGGGGAGAATATGGACAACATGGCCATAATTGTTTCATCAACATCCTCATATGTCCCATAACCCAGGATGTAACTGATCAAATCCACAAGCATTTTGCCCAGCTCATTGAGATATTGATATGCTATAGGAAGGGTGGTGCTCATAGATTCAAATTTTGGCTGAACAAATAACTGATTAATCTTGATGATCTGAGCACTGGACATCTTGCCCCCTTTCTTTAGCAAGTCATTGATGGGGAGAGGAGTTAGGGGCTTTGCAGTGTGAAAGTGTAGCATCTCATTAATGGCCTCAGGGGTGATATGGAACAATACTGAGCCTGAGGGGCTGAGAACAGCTCTTTGACATGGATCATAGCTGGAATGGCATTGATTTATCAAGTCTGGGAGGACATTGACTTGAGGGAGATTGTAAATGGGCAGGTTGGAGTCCCAAATCCCTAAGATATCAGCTCCACTGAGATATTGGGCTTTAAACTCATTCTGCAGGTGAATATTAAATTTGGAAGTCATGGCAAATGAGTCTAGCATCTGGTAATCTCTATCACCCAGGGCCTTCCACTCTAGCTCTCTTTGTGGGGCATTCAGAGGTTGAACATTCAGGGCTACTGGTGTTTCCATGGTTAAGTAGTACTTATGAATTGTACTAGAACTGGTTTCAGTGGGCAGAACAACACAGAGGGGTATTTTTGCAAAAGTAAGGCAAATTGTAAGGGAAAATGGGGTGAACTGTGGTGATAATAGTGTAAAATGCTCAAAAGAGAGTTAATTGAGCAAATGTAGGGACTAGTAGCATTGTTTTCCCGATGAATTAGGGCAGCTCAGGTCTTAAGTCCACGAATGCGCGGACTGACTGTGAATTTAGGAAAATGTGACTAAATGTGGGCTCAACAGGTGAATTTCGACCTTACAACTGAAAACGAATGCTGGTCACCGGGGATTTGCTGGTAAATACAAGGTTCCTCACTCTTTTAAATTCAGTTTTGGAGAATTATGGACACAACCAAGCACGGAGCGGATGCTTTGGATAAATACCTGGTGAATTGTCGGCAATGGTCACAGATGCAGGTGGGTTGAAGGCACCAACGGTCTTCGGGTCGATTTCTGCAGGTTGGCGATAGATGGTCGTAATTTGCATGCAGAGGTGAGCAACAGTATTTTTGGAAAAAGTGACAAAAAACATGAATTTTGGCTAAAATATGGACTTTTTGGGTTTTTGGCGCGTTTTTGGATGACGTCAGCATGACGTCATCAGGTGGGGTCAGGGTCGGGTGACGTCAGCGAGTGACGTGGTAGCCTGTGAGTGGTCCACAGGGATTGCATAGGTGGCGGACATGTCGGAGCGCTGGCGGGCGGGGGTGCTGATAGGGCGCCGAGTCGAACTGACGTGGACGTGACGTAGCAGTGATGTGGGCATGCGGTAAAGCACAAGCGGTAAGTAGTTTTCTCAGACCGCTCTGGATACGGTCATGGTATTGTCACAGGGCGGCCCGAGAGAATATGGGGGTGATGCGTGGCAGAGGCCTGACATCACCCTCTGACAGTTTCTCGGGCGGTAAGGTTCGGTGATCGGGGCCCGTCCGATATGAATGTGGGCCGTCGAATGGGAAAGCCTAGATTCGACGGTTGAAGGGTTGATGAGATGCGAGGACAATACAGACTGCGGGGCAAAATAAAATGTTATTATTTTCTGAAATGTGTGCCCGACCGAACATTATAAAAAGTGGGTTTTTATGGTTTTTTGCAAGGTTTATTTACAAAGAGGGTTTAGGTTATTAATCCAAGCAAATCCCGAATTAATCCCAAGATTGATTTTCCAGTGCTCTTTGGGTCGCGCTCAATGCTTTAGCGTTTGAAAAAATTCAAAGCGATAAATAGAGCTATAATGCTCGAGGAAGGGGATATATAGATATTTTGGGTTTTTGCCAAATTTACATAGTAATAGGGGGAATAGGGGGTATAAGGAGTTAAATAGTGATAGATTAGTAGTTAATATGAGTGAAAAGAGGTGGATGAGGGGGGTAAAATACTAAGCTCTTATATGAAATCAACTTAGTTTTTAGGAAGTAGATCAAAATGAAAAGGAATTTTTACACAAGAAATGTGGCTCTTAAAGAAACAAGAACCAACAAAAGACTTTGACTTCTTTCATGAACATAGGTGGCATAGGGATGTTAGCCATGAATGTGATGGGGGGTAATCTGGAAGTTAGACATACTTCATTAAGTTGCTGTAAGACTGCTGAAATAGGAAATCTGCACTGGCATCATGTTTTTACCTTTGCTTAGGCCAGTGAAATGCCATAAACCATGCTTTCTGCAACCCCATCTACCTACCCACTCTATTGCCTAGCATTTTTTGTTACTCCAAGGAGGGTGCACTTAGACTTGCAAACCCTTATGTGCCTTTTCTTTTCCTTTGGCTTTTTCTTTTGATTTTCTATCTAAAACTACCCTTATTGCTTCCAAGGCCCCAGATTAAGCAGTTGGGAACCTTCATTCTCTACCTATCTACTTTACTTGCCAAGATTGAGCTGTTTGGACAGATTTCTTTCTCTAATCTACAACAAAAATTGAAACATGGCATGACCCAGCTTAGGCTGTTGGATCACCCATTCAGAAGTAGGGCAACATCAACCAGATGTAAGCATATTTCTTCCACAAGAATATGAGATCTTTGTATCACCAAAGTAGATCATATTGGAACTTCCCCTACCAATCATGAAAAATGAAACCTATTGGTATAGGTAGCTAACAAAATAAACCGAAATAAACAGAGAGAAAATAACTAAAAAATGCAAATAAACACTGTATACCTCCATATCTAAAAAATGACATAGTTAGGGCTACCAGAAACTTTTTTGTGTGAAACGAAAGGGGTTCATCACTGGAACAGATGCTCCTAACACAATAGAGTAGTGCTCTCGGCCCGAAAGTAGTCAGAAATAGTAGATCTAGGAAACGGAAATTGGATGCAGTTCTGTCGGCTTCAGATTTGGATCACCAACGGATGCGGCCCTCAAATAGTTATGATACCATATAGGAATTTACAAGGTAAGTTCCTTAGATAGAACACCAAAAGGCACTGCTTACGAATAGATCACAGATCAATACACCAATATTCTTGACGTGGTTAAAACCCTCAAAGAGGGAAACAGTCCACGGCCTGAGACAACGCGGCCACTTTAGGTAATTTATTAATAAAAGAATGAAAATTTACATAAGCTTCTCTCATGAATGGTTACCCTACAAATGAATCTCCATGCTCTTTAAATAGAGATTATGGACCAATCGGGTGTTAAGCCACGGATCAAGTGTCGCTAATACTAAGGAGAGAATGAACCATCATATCACTACATATCGCGATCGTCAGATTGTGAGTTACAAAAGTACATAGTAAAGAAACACATTTTACTTGACTCTACACTAGACCAAGTTATACTTAACTATTTACTATGTGTCGGAATATCCTAACATTCTTGGGAAAACCATAATGACTCTTTAAATTTGAAAACGTGCAGTCCAGTTTGAAGATTAATTAATTGAAATTAATTAATACATTTGCCTAATTAAAGAGCAATTCACTTGTATACCCCAAACCCCTCTTTTTCAAACTGTAAATACCCTCTCATTGAACCAGAGCTTTCAAACCTTACTTCTGCAACAACCACAAGCCTAATTCATACCTCTATTTCTAAATATGGCTTCCTAGAACTCTCTGGACATGAGATCCTTGTCAACACTTCACCTGGATGTTAGGAAATTTACCCAGGAACATAAATAATTACTGAGAGGAATATATATAAGAAATAACTAGCAGAAACCATACACACATAAACACACATGTTTATCTGGGAAAACCCCAAAGTTGGGAAAAACCCGATCATAATGAAATTTCATTATCCTTGGCCTGGCCAATCTGGCCAAGTGAGCCTTCACCGCTCACCTCCAGGCCTTGCGTTACAATGAAGTCCTTCCAGCCTTTTATAGGCTCCATTACATATAATACCACGGGCAGAATACCATGGGTGCACAATAGCATGTGCCCCAAAACCATCACTGTTTAACCTCCTTTGAATCTATCCCGAGTCAAGTTTACTTAACAATTCCCCCCTTAAACTTGACTTGGGGTTCCTTGACTAACTCCAGCCAAACCTGCCAAGTGAGACAATCCCGCTCACTCTAGCTCTTACCCCCCTCAAAGTTTTTACTCGAGATATTGTTAACCCGACATCGCCCCTATCACCTAGGTCTAACCCAAACTTTACCGGTGATTACCCAGGGGTACACATGCCTTACCAGGTCTTACAGTAGTATGCCCATTTACATGCAATAATTTTGACTTTATTAATTTTTTTTTTGTTTATTGCCGCTGTTATTCTGACCCATCTTCTCTCAATTGCGGACATCCTTGTTTTGTTCTGACCCATCTTCTCTCAATTGCGGACATCCTTGTTTTGTTTCTTTGCTACCTTCTTGGCAAGTTTAACTGCCTTTAAATTCTGAGATGAATCCTTGAAACCCTCGCCTGGGGTGACTTCACCAGGAGGCCTTGATCTGGATCTGGAGCGTGATAACATGCAATGCTTCTTGTTTGGTTGATCTATATCCATGGCATCAACATTCTCTTCCATGCCACTTGGCCTTTCTCCCTTACGACCTCATCGAGACACAGATCTGCTCCGAGCTCTCTCTATTGCTGCCGAAGGATCCCAAAACAACAACTGCTCCTCCTCCTCCTGACCCTCTACCTCTGGTCTCTTCGCTTGCAACAACTCTTTCATGGCCGCTACAGATTGCAGGTTCCTCACCTTCATCTATCTGCCTTTGTAGAACCTTGTTTTGGCTGCATTTAGATTAGATTTGTGAACAAACTATGCATCAATCCTTTCTATGTCTACCAGGTTAAATAACCTTTGGCAACAAAAGCATTTTTCTGAAGCCGATACAAAACCTTTGGCTCTGATACCAATTGTTAGGAAATTTACCCAGGAACATAAATAATTACTGAGAGGAATATATATAAGAAATAACCAGCAGCAACCATAAACACATAAACACACATGTTTATCTGGGAAAACCCCAAAGTTGGGAAAAGCCCGATCATAATGAAATTTCATTATCCTTGGCCTTGCCAATCTGGCCAAGTGAGCCTTCACTGCTCACCTCCAGGCCTTGCGTTACAATGAAGTCCTTCCAACCTTTTATAGGCTCCATTACATATAATACCATGGGCATAATACCATGGGTGCACAATATCATGTGCCGCAAAACCATCACTGTTTAACCTCCTTTGACTCTATCTCGAGTCAAGTTTACTTAACACTGGACATCGACCATATGACACTAGCAAATAAGGATTTCCAGATAAAAGATACTCTCTCACTAGCCTACCTTCTGAAGCTCCTCTACTGGAGTAAGGATGGATTCCTAAACCAAAATGATGACATCTACCTTTTGGAATCCAAGTTACCCAAGTATTTATTCTCTGAAGTGCACCCATTCCATGATATCATACATTTCTGTCATGCCTGCTATATTCCTAGCCAAAGAGCTATTGTTTCCCCTAACCAGCAGTTGTTATTCACCATCACTGCAAAATCCATCAACCAAATGCTGCAGGTCCAACCCAGCCCAAATGAAACCCCACTGTCTATTATGGCTTGCTAGACCTTTATGTAAAACTAGACTTGGCTAAAATAGCACAAATTTTCCAGACCTTCATCATAGAAGACCACCATACTCCCATAGATAGTCCACCTTATGCTGCCACCATTTTTTCAGAGAGAGGTAGACAGATAATTACCATGCTCTCTTGCATCCTAGGATATACCTCAAATGAGCATGTGGATCAGGTTATCCTGGCCTTTCTCTCCATTTTCACCCCAGGAAAGCCTCTTGCTATCATGTACAATTATGCTCAGTTCATTGCAGAAATGATGCACGAACAGTTCACCATACTACCAACTGAAAGAGTTTTCAAGTACTATTTAGTTTTATTTCACATGATTTTGTATTAACAAGCAGATAAATTCCCTATCAGCATCCAGAAGTTGGATACCAAGGGGAAAGAGAGGTCAATTATTTATTGGACACCTTTGATTCAGAAATACTCCATTGTATTCACGCAAAGGACTTCATCGACTCATTTGTCCATCCAGTCATGAACATGCTGACCAGTACCCCTCAATCTAGAATCAAACAAGAAATAAAAAGAGTGTTACAGTTGGCTAAGAACAACAAGGTGGGAAACTGGTATTTGTACCAAAACCACACTGAAATCAGAGTTTATGGATGCCAACTTGCCCCTTATAAACTGCCCAAATACCTCCCTATGAGGATATTTGCACTTGAGTATTTTAGGCAGATCATCAATTCAGATGAAGTAAACTTCCTAGTAGCTAGGAAGAAGACCTAATTTAAAATTAAAAACCAATTGGGACCCTTCATATGTAATAACAAAAAAGTTAGACCCGAGGCTAACAAAATGTTGCAAGACATGAAATTCAGGAAGAGCTTCATGTGGCAGTATGACCCTCATGGGGTCATAAATAAGTTAAGACTCAAGGTCAAATTGGGACCATTCATCCACCACCCAAGACTTGATATTGAGCAATTTGCCAACCAATTAGAATGGTTGGAAAATACATTAATTGACATGGATAGCACAATAGTGGATGTAGAGAACACACTCATTGATGTTGAAAAGAAAACTGACCAAAATTCTTTCCTGCAGGTTCCAGAACTAGGGGAACCAATGAGTAATCCTCCTATTTTATAGACCTCATCAAATGAGGAGAGGAATCCAAAAAGAAACAGGGAGGAGGGTTCTAGTTCTGCCATGGAGACCACATATGAGTATTTTGAACTCAGGAAAAGGCCCATGTTGAATCTTGTTTCTGAACAGGAAGAGAACATTGAATCAGTGGAAATCACTGACACTGAAACAATGGGGTAAAGAAGCAAAGACACAACTGCTTCAGGAGAGAGACAACAACCATCAACCTCCAACACTCAAATTATTGAGAGACAACGAAGTGTTGAGGTTTTCTCCTTCACTAGGTCAGCAGATAAAGAAAAGGACATTAAAGAAAGGTACAAGGAGATAAAAATGAGGAATGAGAAGTTAAAGGTTGAGACATATGCCCAATACTTCAAGTACACACCAGCCAACCAGAGCAGGTTGATGTCATATTTTGACATCAAAGTAGGAAAAATGCAGGTCTCATTCACGCATCCAACTGTCCAGTAGCCAAAGACCTTAGCTGATTATAGAAACACCAATTTTGAGGTATTGGTCAAAGATGTTCATCCCATTTACCATATAGAATTCCACAAGCAGGCTAGAGAAATGATTTACTCCACCCTCACAGGAAAGGCCATGGCTGCACATAGGCTTGAGGGTTCACTGGACAACATCACAACCCAAAATAAATTGGAAAAGGTCTCTTCACACGCCAAAGAAAATAGGATCAAGTCATTGGAGGACTTGTTCATTGAGCTGGGCCATGATCCTAATGACATCAAAGCTGCTGAAAAGTTGATCAAGAAGAATAATGAGGATATAGCAGCTCTCACGAAACAACTAAAGGTTCCTCATTCAAAACACCCATAGACAAAAGAGGTCCTAGAGAGCCAAACAAATCATGAGGAGATAATGGACCTGGTGCTTCAATTGAATGATCAGCCGAAGGAAATGGAGAAGGAATTGGATAGCTTGATACAGGTGAAACAAGCTAGTCTTGAGATTGCCCCTGCCACGGTTATCTTGACAGTAACCACTGTAGTACCTTCCACTTTGGAAACATCCATAGCTCCTACAACTCCAATGGCTACATCACAACCAACTTCTACACTGTCTACATCAATGATAAGGTCTACAGGTGATGAGGCAAGCAGATTGATCAAGGTAATGGAAGACATGTCCATTCAGACAAATCAAATGAACAAGCTTAAGGAGAAGGTGACCAATCTGGAAACTAACTACAAGCTTGCCCAAATCATGCACAAAGAAGAAGTGCATAAAGCCACCAGAATGAATGAAAGAATAAAAATCTTGGAAAAGGAACTGACATTGAAGGAACCCCTAGGTCAAGCTAAGGAACAATTGTGGGCCAATATCATTGACTCTGTCAATGATATGTGGCCATCCATCCAAGTAATTTTTTATCAAATTGATTTGATAAAACATGCTACAGAAGCCATACAGAAGTAAAAGCAAAACTTAGAGACATTCCAGAGGAAGCTATAAGGATCATTCACTTCCTCAACTCCAAAAACAAGTATGAGCTGCAGGAATTAGAGATACCTGACAGAACATGTACAATTTTGGAAGTAAAAAGGGTCCTCACCAAGAGGAATTTAATGTTAAACCCAGAAGACAAGTGCCAAACCATGCAACTGGCCATTGACATATTCATGGTTGAATTTGAAATTTTGAAGAAAAAGGGTTTACCGAATCCCTTGGTAATAAATGATGAGTTGGTGACATAGGAAGACTACAATAGAAAAATCAGAGAAGTAGCCAGAGATCAAGTGAATACTTCATCCATGAAGGGCATACCTACTGGCAAGGTCTTGTACCAAACTTTTGAGAATTTGTTTTACCTCCAACATGAGGTAAAACACACTTTTGTGAATAAGCCTTATTTTTGCCAAGTATACAGAGGATGATGAGATTTACAAGAAGATGGTGAATATCCAATTACTAGACGCTGAAACATGGGAGAAATTAAATGACTTACTGTAGATAGTCAAAAGGTGAAAATGTACAATAATGGTAAAAAGACACAATAAAAGGATAATGACAGGTCATCCAGGTCAAAGTGTATCAGGTGAAAGTGTATCAGTTGAAAATTCAGAGTAAATAGAACATCAACGTGAAGACCAAACAACAAAGCAAAGATTAAAAGGCAAAATATCAAAAATTAAAGACAACACAACCTAATAAATAAGGACATCAAACAATAGTTCAATAGCTGTCTCTATCTTCTTGCATGAAGATTTTTCTTTCTCCTAGGTTAGTTCCCAAGACAGTTTGGGATATTTTTTAAATTATTTTTGTATAAATACTTCATAATTTGAAGTACTGAGTGTGTATTGCTATACATTTGTAAATTTATTTTGATTATAAACCTAAGGGTTATTGTACCAATTTTTCAAGTCAGCGGATTGGAGCAAGTAATAAAGAGATTGCATTACAGGATTCATGTGTAGAACTATTACAGTGAAGTATTTTCTTTGTCAATTTGTTATTCTCTTATGTTTTTCACAAAATTAAATGTTATCTAAAGTTGAATGAATTAACTGGAAGCTTATCTCAGAATTTGTTTAAGTACACTTTGTTTTCAATAGTTAATCATTTACATGTTTTCTTCTGATATCCGGATCCGAGAATCCTTAATTGCTCTCCCATCCCAGTTGACCTCTTTCATTTTCTTCATAATCCAGCCTAAGGAACCCTTAATTTCTCTTTGGATCCGATTGAAAACCACTTCATCATCCAACCTTGAGATCTGAAGTAGCTCTGCTATCTTGCCCTGTAGACACTGTTTTTAGAACTTGATCCAATCCTGTTTGTCTGACATTTGTCCCCATAGCCCAATGGTAAAAGAAACCCCTCTTTTCATCTAAGTAAGTGATCCCACCACCAAATCTAAATCAAAGCCCAAGCACAATCATAACTAGCCTAAAATCAAATAACTAAACAAAGTTAAATAAAAAAGAGAGAGCCATCTCTAAGATTAGGAAGGCTAGATCCTAATCTCCAAATTTGGTTTGTAGTTACCTCTAATCATTTCTTTCTCCAACACTCTAGAGAAATATTGGAGTGATAACACAACCAACATGTTTTAAATCGTTGAATTTGGTTTTTGATCATACAACATAAAATTAAAACCACGTAAAATGTATCACATTATGAAATGGTAGATAGATGTTTCCCTCCATGGATTTTACATAATAATTATTACACCATTTTCACCCTCTTGAATTTAATTCTATGAATAAGCACTAGCCTACCACATGAAAATAATGACGATTTTAGGGAATGATGGATATTATATTATCGTAGTCGTAGAGTATATTGTAATTACTTTGTCAAATTAATGTTCAATTTTAATTATTTTAAAAATAATTTATAAATTTATATAATTTTTTATTATATATATATATATATATATATATATATATGAGATTGATTTTTATTACACTTATGAAATATTTGTAGTAAATAGATTTACTTGAAGGGATCATTTTTTGCCGGCTCAATCATGGATAGAATGCAGCTCTCAAAATATAAGTAAAATTGAACCCATAACTTTTTAATAGCAAAGGTACTTTAAAAATAAGAACTCACTCAATTGAGCTAACTCTTAAAGCTATAAAACCTGAATATTAAATTAAATATTTGAAAATTAAAAAACTATTTTTTAAAGTTTTAAAATCTAAATTCCTATTTTTTAATTGATTAATGTACAAAATGGGACTAAGTTTACTACTTTTAAATAGAATTGTTAAAAATAAACATTATTTAAAAAATTTAAAAACATCTAAGTCCCAACAATTAATTATCTACAATTAACCCTGATATGTCATGAATATTAATTATCTACAATTAACCCTGATATGTCATGAATTTTAATGATACAAAACATTATTGACTTCATTATCACCATTCTTTTTTAGCGGATGTCTGAGATTTATTTGGATTGTAGCTCTTCGGCACCAATGACCGTGAGTGTCAAGAGGGGTTGAGAATATCTCGAAATCTCGATATGTTAAATAAGATTAAATGGACATTACATATATTCATGCACCTCCTTACCAGATTTTTCTCTCTGGGAAGATGGTAACATGGTCGTTTTTCTCGCACACAAGTTTCATAAATTTGATTGGTCCATGGGTTGTTTGTTTAAAAAATAGTTAAATTTATGAAATGCTTATTAAAATGGTATTATTTCACCGACAGATGTTTTCCAATTCAGTATAGGAGAGATGCAGTGATGTTTGACATATTGGCTCATTCAAAATAAAATAAAAAACATTAAATTTTCTATCCCATGGTTTCTCTTATGGTATTTTTCTTTAACGTGACCTATTTAAAGGTTAATAATTAAACTAGTCTAGATCCATCTTAACTCCGAATCTACCAAGCACCGAGAGAGATCAAATATCTTTTCACTCTAAAAGAGGTTTACACCTCAAGAGAGATTTGATCGCTCGTAAACCTCTTTTAGTGTGAAAAGAGATTTGATCCCTATCAACACTTGGTAAATCCACAATTAAGATGGATCTAGGTTGGTCAAGAGAGAAGTCCTGGAACACATAAATTGAACTTTATCAATATAAAATATTAAATTTGTACTAAACTAAATCTCTTTTAAAATGGAAATTTTCCTTGAATTGGACATGGATTTTGATATATATATATTTTTTATAAATTTAAATCATATAATTTTAATAATGAAATGTCAAAATAAAATTCGACATTATGTTAGGTTTTTCACTACACCAAAACCCGTAGACATTAGTAAACTTCCAAACCATTATCATTACCTTTTGAGTGGTCCGAGGGTGGGTCTCAGAGTGGCAGGTAATCCATGTGATCAATTCCCAACGAGGTGAGTGTGAAAATCCAACACCCCCCTCAAACGCAAAACGAAGAATCAAACTTAGGCTAAGGCACTAATACCATGTTAGATTTTCCGTTACACCAAAACTAAAACCCACAAATATTAGTAAACTTCCAAACCATTATTATTACCTTTTGAATGGTCCATTATAAATCCCAAAATAACAATTAGTCCACATAACTATTTCCCAATAAAATGAATATAAAAATCTAACCCATGGAAAAAATTCTTTACATTATTAAAGATATCTCATATATATAAATATAATTATAATTTTCTTATAACTTAAATGGATACCCTCTGTCGTATTTTGTAAAGAAAGAAGCGTTGAAATGAAATACATGTGATGTTACCTTGCTTTGTGTATAAGTACGTAAAGACAAAAGCATCCAAATAGACACCATGATTTAGATAGCTTTTTATTAGTCCCTGCCCTTCGGGCTGGCAGGGACTATAGTAATCGGTTTTGCCCGATAGCATTACTCCGACACAATAATCGATAAACATATTTGAGCTTAAATCAAAGTTTCCGAAAAGAAACTATGAGAAAATACAATATTTTATCCTTTTAACCAATCAACGTAATTTTAGGAGAAGCAGACCAACTTGACACCTTCCAAAACTAATGCTATCTTTACATTAGCATTAATTCGCTAACATTTAATGTTAAAGTGATATATCAGTGAAATAGAACTAATTTATAAGTAGCTGAAGTTGCCAACGCATGTTCCATGCTTGCTTCGGTGTTTGTCTGCATGTTGATTCGGTGTCTGCATGAGAATCCAGGTCTCTGTCTTTATACCTATACTCACTGCCTACATACTCTGCGCTCCCACACACGGACCGATTATTACAGAGATTCATCTGCGCTCCCACAGACGGACTGATTATTCCAGAGATTCATCTGCGCTCCCACAGACGGACCGATTATTCCAGAGATTCAGCATCGTCTTCGGCCTCTTCAGGTCACTGGATTGTGAGCATTCATCATTTCTTTGTATTTCCTATCCCGCAATATCCATTTCCCAGGTTACTGGATTGTGAGCATTCATCATTTCTTTGTATTTCCTATCCTGCAATATCCATTTCCCAGGTTTCAGTTTTCTAATAGCTGAGTATTCCTATCTCAAAACTATCATAACAAGTTTGACTGTGTTACTAGTATATTGTACCTTAGCAAAATGATTCCCAAATGTAATTATTCTCAAAACTATCATAACAAGTTTGCCTGTGTTACTAGTATATTGTACCTTAGATTTAGATTTAGGACTAGTTCAGAGAATTTTCTATCTAAGGACTAGTTCAGAGAATTTGCTGTGAGGATTTCCATGCATCCATATGCCAGTTGAATACTTTAGAAAAACAAGTACACTGCATAGCACTATTGAAATAACTTTATTTCAAGCTATTTCCAAGCATTTAAGTCTCCTTACCAGCTTTCTTTGCTGCACGAAAGAGGACCTCTTCAACAAGATGTTAACGAAGAGCAGGTGTGCAGGTGATGTATGGCGCAGTGCCAACAAAATCAATTCTAAAGACCTCGAGAAGAGCATCATTCCATTTCGGCTACGATCACAAGAAGATAAGCATCCATGAGACCAAGAGCATGATGTTATCAATCTATTTCACTGGCTATAATATACCATTGTAAGAGTAGGCTTAAGAATTTTGTATGTAACAATCAATACCTTCCTATAAAATTGTATGCAAATAGCTTCCAGGAAAATCGAACCGTTCTTTCCACTGTAAAATTGTTTGCAAATAGCATCCAGCAACGCCATCTGTGAGAATCGACCTTTTTAATGATTTTTCCCTTAAATACCTACTACCTTCTTATAGAATTCACACTGCCTTCCACAGTAAAGGAAAATACATATGGCATCCAGGAACGCCGTCTGTGGGAGTCGAACCCACGACCACATGGTTATTCACTGTAAAAGAATTTTCTATCTAAGGACTAGTTCAGAGAATTTGCTGTGAGGATTTCCATGCATCCATATGCCAGTTGAATACTTCAGAAAAACAAGTACACTGTATAGCACTATTGAAATAACTTTATTTCAAGCTATTTCGAAGCGTTTAAGTCTCCTTACCAGCTTTATTTGCTGCACGAAAGAGGACCTCTTCAACAAGATGTTAACGAAGAGCAGGTGTGCAGGTGATGTATGGCGCAGTGCCAACAAAATCAATTCTAAAGACCTCGAGAAGAGCATCATTCCATTTCGGCTGCGATCACAAGAAGATAAGCATCCATGAGACCAAGAGCATGATGTTATCAATCTATTTCACTGGCTATAATATACCATTGTAAGAGTAGGCTTAAGAATTTTGTATGTAACAATCAATACCTTCCTATAAAATTGTATGCAAATAGCTTCCAGGAAAATCGAACCGTTCTTTCCACTGTAAAATTGCTTGCAAATAGCATCCAGCAACGCCATCTGTGAGAATCGACCTTTTTAATGATTTTTCCCTTAAATACCTACTACCTTCTTATAGAATTCACACTGCCTTCCACAGTAAAGGAAAATACATATGGCATCCAGCAACGCCGTCTGTGGGAATCGAACCCACGACCACATGGTTATTCACTGTAAAATTGCTTGCAAATAGCATCCAGGAGAATCGAACCGTTCTCTCCACTGTAAAATAGTTTGCAAATAGCATCCAGCAACGCCATGAAACAAACATAAATTTACTTTGTAATATTTGAAATTATGCAAAAAAATAAGCAGTTTATACAAATTCTGTGTGTTTACATGAAGGTCATTAAAATCCTAATGGATGATATTATAGCTAATCTAACATCCCAGGTAGCTACAGATCGAAACCAAAGTTTACCCTAGATTGATCTAACACTGAGCATTGGGTAAATTCCTGAATGGATAATCTCTAACCTGCTTGAGGAAACCTGCACCAAATGCACGTGTGACCTTCAGCATAGGCAGTACATCATCTGCACGGTTAAGGCTACCTCCATTCCACTCACACATAAAGATTCATAATTCAACTCTGCAACAGATTAGGTTTTTTTTTAAATTCTGCTTACCTCTATTAATGAAGCTTTCACATCCAACTGCACAGTTTCACATCCACGCTTCAGATCGGGGAGCAGGGAGTTTATCCATCGCATTCTGCAGCTCTTCCGCATCTCAGCAGCCCTGCCACAGAGAATGATTCAAGTTCTTCTAATCAAGATTTTCTTTTTCAGAATGTTCACTTAATTTACAGGAACGGGACTTAATTTAATGGCAGCCTATGCAGTTATTGCTGCATATTACTTGAACTCTTGCAGCAAGAAAGAACAGGGGCAGGCTATGCAGAGGGGACCCTGCGGGCTATTACTGAAAGGCTGACGAATAACCAGCAACAGGTCTACCTTCCGCGGGCTCTTCGGTACTCCGGACGGGCACGTGTAATGCATGCAGGGAATTCGATCGACAAGACTAATGTTTCCCTTTTTTTAATCTACAATATCACTCTGTCTACTCGCCTTTACTTCTTTATGCTTTGGAATTTCTTTTGTTCTAAACATCATAGACGTTGCTCCTAAAAGGAATGAAAACTCAATAAATTTGTAAGAAGTATTTGTAATGTGGCAGAGCTACTGTGAAACGATTTTCAGATGAAAGGGATCGATGAAGATAACGATCTCATGTATGATGTAAGTGAATTCCAAAGATCTGCGATAATCACCGCCCTATTTTGTTGATAATTAATTAATATGTTCAAGATTATTCAATGAAGTGATTTAGGTTAGTTTATATTATATCTTGAAATTCAAATTGAGCTATGCTACACAAATTGAACTTTAATCCGCAGCCTGTCATGTCGATTAGTATTGCAATCCGAATGTATATTAAAATCCCATGGTAAGCCGAATGTATATTAATATATTAAAATCCCATGGTAAGCCGAATGTATATTAATACTTTAAATGATGTGAAACAAATCCATCCTAACAAGGGGCACGAGAGCATAAGTATGTTGGGCCTTTTCTTTGCACACATTTTAGATTTTCTTTAATTACTCTAAATTAGTTATAATTTATTATAATTTTCTTGTTATTTAATTACTGGGGCACGAGAGCATAAGTATGTTGGGCCTTTTCTTTGCACACATTTTAGATTTTCTTTAATTACTCTAAATTAGTTATAATTTATTTACAAGCAAGAAATATTGCTCTGGATCTCATTCATCTGTTTACAAGCAATCGATATTGCTCTGGATATCACTCAACTATTTACAAGCAATCAAATTTTTCCAGTGAGATGTTCATCGAATAGGTCTGCAAAATGTCTAACACTAACACAAGCTTAAGACAAGGGCATAACACGCTAGCCTTCGAAGAAATTTAAAACACAGCGGCACAAGAGACAAGCAAGAGCAATACTGTCATTGAAGCTCACATTAACATTTCAACTGCAGTTATAACGCCTCCACTCTACTGAGAATCAAGGAGCCAACTTTCTGCGTCGACATGACTCGACGCCTCCACTCTACACGAGGACCTTTGCTGGCTGGTATATAGCTAAGTGCCACTCTACCCGAGGACCTTTGCTAGCTGGTATACAGCTAAGTGAGTATTCATTTCTATTGCTCAGTCCGTCAATAGCCTATGCAGCTAGCCCTATGCAGCTAGCCGGCGGGGCAGCTAGTGCCCATGCAGCTAGCCGGCTTAGGGCAGGGACTAGCTGCCCCGCAGCACCTCTTGTTACTGGTTGAATTTGCCCACAAAATAAACAAGTTGAAATAAAGAACCTTTATATTTATACATAGACTATTAATGACCTTTCTGCAAATAAGGTATATGGTTTATAAACTCTTTTCAATAATTTTGATGTAATCCTTGATTAGAAATAAACACTCTAATTAGAATTCAAGGATAATATATTATGAAGTCCATCAAGAGGGATTGCTTGTTACGTAAATGTTTTGAAAATAAGATATCCATCACCCAAACCAATAGTAATGAACAATTTATGTCTTGTAGTAAGTAATTTCTATGGATTTGACTCTTAGTTATATTCAACAAAAGATATTTTGGAATTTTTACAAATGGGGTGCTAACATTAACATTAGTGAGATATTTTAACGTTAATATAGGGTATTTGCAAGTAAATAAGTTTATAGAGGATATATTGATCAAGAATGTTACTAGCGGTGTTAATGTCAACTACCTCAATTTGATCCTAGTTAACTTATTCAATATGGTTTGCAGGAAATTATATCAGGTTATGGGTCGTAGAGATAACAATGTAGTATGATCCCTAGTGATGTAGATGATTGAATGATCTAGTTAAGGATTCCATCATTATCTAAAATAGGAGATTGAGAGATCAAGAATGCGTGAGATTGCTTATCTATGTCAAAGAAATAAGTAAGATTTTAATGAATGTTTCTTTAGGTGCAATAGTAATGATTTCAAGATTGGAAGGAAAAACTAGCTAGAGAACCTTGTAATGGTTGGTATGATGAAGAATGAAAACTAACGCTGAAAGGGCATACTACACAACCACAAAAACAATATTTTCTTGAAAAAACAAGAAAAGTTGATTGACCCCTTCACACATCATCCATAAAAAATCTAGAAACATATTTCACAAGTGGCTCAATAAAGTGAGATATGCAAGCATGAGCTAATTGATGCCTTCACAAGTCATATATAACAATTCTTGAAACAACTTTCACAAGTGGCTCAATAATGTAAGATAAACAAACATAGATCCATCTTAACTTCAAATATGTTAAGAGCCACCTATAATACCAAACAAAATGAGATGTAGATCTCTAGATGCTTAAAATATCTTTAGTTAAGGTCAATCTAAGATGATGGTTTGATCTCTCTCTCTCTCTCTCACACACACACACATACACACACATGAATGGTTCCAATTTCACATTGACATTCAACCTAGTCACAACCACTAACCACTTATAACTATTAAAGTTGTTATCATTAAGAAAATAAGATTTCTAGTTAAACCAACAGAAGCTACTTTCTAACTGTATGAAAATGTTATCGCATTTAATTGAGGGTAATGAGAAATAATAAAATTGGAAGAAGTTGAAATTAGTAGTAATATTGGGGCAAATGAAGATGTCCTCTCTTTCCAACATTCTTCAACATAGATCAAATTTAAATATTTGATTTTAGGGAATGTGGGAGGAGGAATACCTATGTTATGTTATGTTATGTTATGCTTTATTGTTGTTTTATGTAAATGATGTTGTGTTGTTTCCAAATCACAAAAAAATACATCCGAAGAAATGTTGATTATAAATAAGCTTTATGATTATTTAAAATAAAAAATTAATATAAAAAATATAAAGGTAATAATAATAAATTACTAAGAAATATAAACTATTACATTTAATGATAATACAAGAATATACAAGCATTACATTTAATGATAATAAAATGGCAGTGGTTACTTTTTACAATAAGTTGGCTTAAAATTTAATTATAATTGTGATGGAAACTCTCAACATAAATGAATAAAAGTGGGTATGAAGGTCCTCATAAATTTTACATCACTCTAAATCAAAAGTTACAATAAAGAAATCAAGTGTAATGATAAGTTACATGATAAGGATTATAACCATCACATTTAATGTTGGCAAATAGTAGGTAGTTCCTTCTTACAATTAACCAACCTCTGATGGAGGAGAAATGAGTAATAGTGGGAATAGAGTATTTGCTTTTCTTCAAAGCATCAATGTAAACAATGATTTTTGTATGATTGGGTTATTTGAAATTTAAGTTTCTCTAAATAATTTTGAGAAATAGTATGGAGACTTTAGAAACAATGTTTGTTTATTAGAGTACTTATGAGTAAAAATCATGATGTTAGGATAAACATTTATATTAACTTTACAAGGAAAATCATTATATATATATAATATATATATATATATATATATGGGCATATTGATACTAATAAATTACCATGATAATGCATGAAAAAATCATTAGAGATATTGTTTCTCAAAGTTTCCAATTATGTTTTCATGCAGTCTCTACTCTTTGAATATGTCATCTCTAGGCATTTAGTGCTACTGATCTCTTTATATCACTTATAAGAGTGCCAAAAATTCAATGAAACAAAAATAAAAATTTACATTTCATCATATTTAGTTAGTTGTGTGGTTAGTGCTCCTTGGGGAAGCTTTTGTCTTCAAAATTTTACTGCACTTAAATCTTCATGTTGTAGATATAGGAGTGGGATTGCATTGATGGGTATTTTCTGATGGAATGTATTGAGAAAGAAGTAATTTTTGTTGCCTCTTGAGGCCATTTCCTTTTGAGTAGTAGCTAACAATTGGATGCAATAGGCAGATAGAGCACATATTCTAATATCTTAGACTGACTTAGTCCCCTGGATGATATTGTTGAAGTTCAACAGGGAAATCAACATAATCATTTCTATTCTAGATAGTAAACCTAGGAACAATAGTCTAAACTTTAGAGGGGCCATAGCAACTTTGGAGCCAAACTATTTTGGCAAAGATGCAAAGGGAACTGGCTGAGTGGACAAAGCCACTGGGTTGGCCTACCAGATGAGCAGGGGACACAAAAAAATGTTGGTCACACCACCCAAGAGGGGAGAGAATGCTAAAAGAGATTCCACATGACAATAATTGTATTTAATGGGCTCAAAACCCAAAAGTATAGAGATATACAATCTAAGAAATGAAAATCCAGATGGACCAGAGAAGGGATATTACCTCTGTCACAAATGCATTGATGAGATTGTAATAGACTGTGAATTCAACAGTTTATAGTCACATATTAAGGAGGGTGGAAAATCCAGGATATGGATTCATAATATCTGGTGCCAAGCAAGTCTACCATGCTCTATATTTGATAAGGGGTGATTCCCCTCCTGAGTGTACCATCCCACTTCCTTTGACTATCCAGGAGTTTCTCTCTATTTGATATTAGAGTCATCATGGTCCTCGCTTGCTTTCTCATCATAGCATGAAACAAGGAATTGAGATCACATAAGCCTCGACTTCCCTTGGTTCGAGTTAGTCTATTGGGCGTCATGATTAAGGTTCTAATATATGACACACGTAGGAGGGGCCCATGAGCGCTTCATGGAGTTTTCTATAAATTTTGAGGAGAGGGGCTCATTCGGATTTTGGGGGAAGGCCCCCAAGATCTTAAAAAAATGAAATGGAAGAAGAAAAGAGGAGAACACACAATACACTAGTACACAATTAGTTGCTAAAAAAATGACTAAAATTTGCATATATGCGACCTTTTTTTGTGGGTGACCAATACTAGCTAATTTACTGTATCTTATAACGTGACCAACTTTTAGTCTTTTTTAGCTTAGTCATTAATTGATTATCTCAATTTTATCATCTAGTAGTATATTTAGCCATAAATTTGGTCATTAATTTAGTCATTAATTGTCACAATTAATGACCAAATATACAAGAAAATATATTACTATATGATTACCCAAGAAAAACAATTAATGACCAAAGAAATATGACCAAAAAGTTAGTTGTGTTATAAGATATTGCAAATTAGCTACTAATAGCCATATATATGCAAATTTTAGTAATATTTGAAACCAATTAATGACTAAAGAAATATGAGTAAATTTTAGTCATGTTATAAGATACTGTAAATTAGCTACTAATAGTTGTATATATACAAAATTTAGTCATCATTTGTAATCACAAATATATCATTTGCAGTAGTCATTTATATTTTTTGGGTAGTTTCATATTCATGATATAAATGACTAATTTAGTAGTTTCTATTCATTTCATTTAATTTCATTCATAATTATTATAAATGACTAATTTAGTCATATATTCATTTTATTTGTGTTCATCATTAACCAATAATCAATATAAACTACTAATTTAGTAATTTTAGATTGATTTTATGTGTTCATTATTAATCAACATAAACTAATTAGTATGATTTTGTGACTAAGTTAAAAAAAATGTCATACTATGTGCATATTCATCTAATATGATAAGACAAAGATACATATATAAATTACAAGACTAAATAATATCAAGTGCAAATAGAAATAATTTCAACTACATAAATTTTATTATATAAAATGTCAAATATTACAATATGAGTTTCCAACTTAATATTGGTTGGAGTACAATTTACACATGAAATATTGTTTCATCATTTCAAAACATTATCACTGTGTTTCCAAGGCATTGCTAGTGAATTCACAAACTCTGAAGACTTGACCATCAGTCTCTATGTCTGTGTCTTATGCAAGATATTGGCTCTAAGTGGGTATCACTAGACCCGTTCGTTTCTCTCTCATTTTGCATTTGTCACTCCTGTGTTTTATTCTCCTCTTTCTTTAATTCCTGCTTCTTACCATCAATATTGAATTTCTCTCCTGAAAATGAAAGAAGATTCAATTCAGCGTATAAGACATGAAAGACAATAAATACTTGAATATAAACTAAAGTGGACTATAAAAGATTTATATGGCATATACATTAACAACAACAATGTCAATGCCATTTCCCCCCATAAAATCAAGAAAACTCAGACAAGTTTTCTCCAGTTGGGAATAGTGGCCATTATGTGGCCATATTCCCTATATAAACAAAGCAAATAAAACATCACCATAGAAAATAATACCTTAGTAACTTAGTTATGTTCAACGTTCAGAGAAATCTTAGGCATAATAATGTCAACTAAGTTACATGTTAAAAAGCTTAGGTTGTAGATAACTTTTTAAAACAAATAATCTGAGTTGTGATATTTAACCCTTGTTGTTTTATTCGCAACACCATTTCATTCTCTAACACGTGAACTTAGTCAAGTATATAGACAACCTGTGCTCAAATAAAAACATGAAAGTAATTTTTTTTAATAATCATGAAAATATTTTAACACAAAACAACTAAAAGGATTTCAATTAATGTCATGCAATACTAAACTCATCTTCAAGCTTTGGATTTTTTTTAAATGGACATGATACCAAGTATTTTCAATTTCATAGTTAAAAGACAAAACAAAATCAAAAGAAACATTCAAAATACAATCAAACAATAAAGAGAGGATGTCATGGAATGAACATTGCAATTATAAGAAATTTGTTTACCTGTCCACTAGTGTCTTGTCTAGCATTCTTAAAACATTTGTTTGCCCCAAATAACTATGAGGTGAAAGAATCACAACATTAAAAACCATAGGAATCCCTACTAGAAACATTTCCAAAGTCGATGGCTTGAGTGCCTAAAGGATCTCCAAGAACAAATGAATCATATCGAAGACATACTCTGCGTTGTCTCCCCATCTTTTTTCCGATCCCATTTCCTATAACCTGCACACACCAGAGTCAAGTAACAATCAAACGAAGGCATTGACATTTTTTTTAATATCTATAAACTTTGAACTTGATTTGTTTCAAGAACATATTAATTCATATTTAAAGCCTTCCTATCATGAGAAGGTATCAATCAAGTAGGACATAAAAAAAATTGACCTTAATGAGGTCCTCAAACAATTCCTATAATATCAATATTTTTCTTGATGTGATATATTAGGTAGAAAAAATAACATATTTGTAAAAGAAAAATCCATATATTACTTGTGTTCAACTCTGTATATGGTGTACTCATAGGAAACTTTTTAAGATGTTCTTATACCTTCACCAAAGCACATTGTAGCTTGGTTAAACTCTATATCCTTTCATTCAACATCAATTTCTGCAAGATAAATGTCACACATTATGCTTTTTCATTTCTCAACATGTTACAAATGATAAATTGAAAGTCACATAAAACTGAGAGAAAACCATTTTTCTAACCAAAACAAACAAACTAATAGTGCCTCTAATAAAACTTCACACCTCAGAAACTACTCTGCCACATGCATGGGATAAACTTGAGATTATTTGAACCATATTTAGATCATACTTAATGGGATATTCATATGTTTACCATGATGTCGATTTGGTGTTAAAAGAATATAAATCCAGGTTATTATCAGTGAAATTCAAGTATAATTAAAAATAATAACGTCACTGCAAGGTAGTGGAGAGAGAAACATATTCATAATTAGGCTTCTCTATTTTAGTTTGATTTGAATTGAGTTTGAATTTGAATATATAATTTTATCTAAAGAAGTGAAATAGAAAGATGAGAATCAAAATAGCCCAGACAATCCCAAACATTCCTTTCTTGGTTATCCATACATATCTCCTAGCCTTGTTAAAATAATGTGCTTTAAATTATTCAAAGAGTAGAATGAATTTGCTAGGAAGAAAATTGTGGTCATCATGATATTAATTATAAGCTCCACAAAGAAAGTTTTCAATTGGGTTTATCTTTAGTGGTTGTGAAAAATGATTGTTATCCTTCCCACCTAGTTTCAATTTCCATAAGTGACATGTTGAGCTCATAACAAGCATATTGGTGTAATGACATTGAACCTTTTTGTTGATTCGCATTCAACAAGGCAAATCTTTTGGTCGCCATTATTTCAAATTCACTCTAAAAACAATTGGTCAGTTGCCACATAAGTGATGTCATAGCTGCAACTTGTGAATTCTTTCCTAGCACATGGTTTATTTCATCCTGGAATTCATATGCCTTGCCAAAACATTCTATTTCTTTCTTTCTTGCATTCGATAAAAACGTATTTTGTATTGACAAAGTCAAATCAACTAAATCACCCATTTTTAGCTTATGAAAAGGATCACTAATGATTTTGTGATTGAATCCTAGCCTCAAATCCTCTTGTATTGGAAAACCATAAGATGTAAAAAGTGAACTGCCATAAGTTATTTTGTTTAGCGAATCCTTCACAATCGAATTTGGAGGTAGTTCTTGCACAATCATCTATTTAACAACAATAAGCAATCCTTAATTAATGAAATTGATACGATGGTAGAAATTTCAAACAACATACATAAAAAAATGTGTAAAAGATTAGCAAATGAATTTCAAAACAAGCACATTACGAAGAAACTACATCGTAATATGGTGTTTTTAAGAATACCATACTCACTTTATCATCTTCCAACATAATTAGAAGGAGACTATCATTTGTACCACATGGTGGGATGCAAAATTTATCCATATGTGGGCAACCATCTTTATGGGAAGGGAAAGGGTAAGGTGGTCTCATGTCTACATCCTGGGGAGATAACCGTAGTTTAGTGTCCATAATATCACTGTTCCACATTAGCACCCATCATGCCCACTCAACCATATGAACAATGAAGTAAGAGTGTGTTTCTTCACCCTCCTTTCCTTCCAATGTGCAACAACTCCAAACTCAGTTTGTTGATGCATTTCTTTAGTCTATATTTGTATTTCTAGTGGAAGACCATCATCCCCAAAAGCAATAGTATGCAAATATTGATACCTAAATCGTTTGGACTACACCAAGTGTTAGGAGAGTAACCCAAAAAATCCCATTGGACGTTTTTTCCTAACCTAATCTACAAATGATGCAACTTCAATAGAGTGGAATGATGTATATCCCAAATCAATGAAAGCACAAAATATATATCCTTTGCATATGAAAATGTAGTACTAGATTAAAATTCCTATATTTGGGGAGTGGTAGTAATGAAAAATGTTTTCAAAGGGTATGTTGATGAATGATGTAAATAGAAGCATCCATTATCCAGCATATCCAATGGAAAAAAAAAACCTTCTTATCAAGAAATAATGCAAATTATGACACCATCACCATGCAAAACATGCTGATATGCCACCATGCAAAACTTGTTAATATGATTGGTGATATGCCATTTAAGTAGTACTTTATCCTATAATACCTCAAAATTTTCATTCATATATTTGTAGAAATTGATTTGAATGTCGTCTCTCATGAGATATTTCAGCATCTGATTTTCTTCTTTAGAATGTATGATGATCATTAAGAAGGGTTCTGTTAAAAGAAATTTCTTCGCTTATAATACCACTATATGATCTCCCTTGTCATAATTTATTGACCTCCTCGAAGCTTAGGCCTTTCATCTCAGAAACAAAAGAAAGGACAACGAGCAATGGAACCCCAACAATAGATGCCATACTATAAATGCTTTGGATGTGCCCAACACATCAATCAAAGATATGAATCTCTCTAGAACAATCGGATTAAATATACATCAAACTGTTGTAGCAATGCCTCCACACATACTTCTATATTTTGAAGTATAAATTTCAGAATTGATTGTCCATGGAACTGGTGCATTGCTAAGTGAGAAGAAATCTATATATAAAACCAAACCATGAACAACAAGCCAAACATAGCTAATTGGACCCACATCACTGTACCAAGAGCGAAAATCATGGGAATAGTATTACTTAGATGTTTGCCTTTTCATTAATGAGGTCTAAGGGAATTAGTTATGCTAGAGCCCCCAATACAACACCCAACCTTATCCTTTTATCGACATTACATATGGGTTGGGCAAACCCAAGCGAAAATGGGATCCTAGCGGGGAAGGTCTCGTACTCTGTTGAACTCAACAATGAACCAAGGCCTTGTTGGCTATATAGAGTTGCTAAAATAATGATTTTTAAACCCTATATGATCTTTAAAGCTCTAACCCTTACAACAATACCCCTACTAAGAAGGCTTGAAATTCAAAATAGTTTAGGGAGATGGCAAGGGTTTCATGCCATAAGGACTCAAATATTTTTATTGCAGAACAAATTATTTTCTTGATCGTGCTACCGAAACAATATATATTTCAATAGAGGTAGTATCGTGGAAGCTCGACACTGAAATTTGTGAAGAACAAAAACAATGTGTTTACACTCAGGAAGTTAATTCGGGTAATATTGCTACTATCTATAATTTGCTGAAGGGATATCGTTCAAATATGCTGGAGGAAATATAATTTGAATTGATTCCATGAGTTGTAATTCAAGTATTGCTTGAATTCCAGGATAATGTTGGATTGACATTGCAATTCTTCAGTTGATTAGAAAACCAACATATTAAGAAAACTATACAAGTTCACTTAACTCTGATTCATATATTGATAAGGAAAAAGTTGCACAATGATGCATAGGTTGTAATAGATCATTATGTTATTACCTGCAAGGATCAAAACTCAATTTTGGGCATTAATTTCTACATATTCAGGCTATTCGGTACCTATAGTCCTTAAAAAGCTAACAAGACTCATGCACAACATCAAATGATGCTTGAAGTTGCTAACATATTACAAGTCTTTGCAAGTGACGTTCATTGTTGCAATATGTTTCTTAAATCTTTAGATCATATGGAACAATTGGAATTAGTGATGAAAATATTTAAATAATTGCAAGAAAGTGGATTTTTTCCAACTACTAATACATGGAATTATGTTATTTATACTTTTTGTTATAGGGGCAAGCTACCAAAAGCCCCCAATATGATACAAGCCATCCATCAAATAGGTTGCGTTCTTAGCTCTTGCACCTATGATTTACTTATTGATGGATAGTGCAAGGAAAGTAGAGTGTCAAAGGCTCTTGATATTGTGAATGATCTCATTTCACAAGGAGGATTTGTGCTTCAAATTAAAACTTACAATGCACTTATCAAAGGTCTCTGCAGGAGAGGTAATTTGAAGAATGTCAACTGCCTCCTGCAACAAATTCATCAAAGGAGATTGAATCCAAGCTTTGAAATTTTTATAGTTTTAATTGAAACTCATTTGGAGAAGGGAAGCATTGGACATGTTACAGAGCTACACAATATGATGCTAAAACATGGTCTTCTCCTTGACATGGATAGCTATAGTTCATTCATTAGCATACTTTTTAAGCTTGGAATGGTAGAGGAAGTGAATAATCTTATTTTTCAAATATTAGACCTGGGATTCATTCCTACATCAAAAATTTTCTCTGTAATTGTCGAGATCAAATACCTCAAGAGAAATCTTGAACAACTAAGCATAATCCATGATGACATTATTAGAAAATGTATAGTATTGAATGTTGCAACTTATACTACACTAATTGAAGGGTTGTATAAAGGAGGACAACTAGAAGAAGAAAATGAATGGTTTAATGAAATGCAGTAAAGGGGTTTGATCCCCAATAAGAGTATCTATGTCAAGCTTATATACGGCCATTGCCAGCGTGGGAATTCAAGGATGGCATTAAAGTTTTTGGAGGAAATGATTCACAAAAGTTTTCCTCCTCTTGCCATATTTTTCTACGAAAAGGTTGTTGGTGGTCTTTAGGAGGATGAATATATTCAGGAAGCCCATAATATTTCTATTCAAAAACTAAATAAAGGTATTGTACTCCCAAAAAAGTATTTATGCCACACTAATTCTTGGGAACTTGTAGGAAGGAAATATTTAGGAGACTTTGGTTCTAATTGATGAAATGCTCTCAAAAGGCATTGTTCTAGAATCAAACATGTGCATCATGTTCATTACTCGAATTTTCATGCAAAGAGAAACAAGTGTGGTTGATAAAATTTTGCATTGCATGATTGATAATGGGTTGCTTCCCACTGTTTCAAGCTATAAACTATTAATTGATGGCTATTGCAAGGAAGATAGAATACATTAATATTTAAAAGTGTAGTAGAAGATGGTCAGAAAGGGTCTAGCTTCTAACATTAATACTTTCAAGATACTCATCATTGGGTTTTGTGTAAAAGGAGAGTTGGAGGTGGATGAAAGACTCTTGGACAATATGTTGGACAAGGGGTTGACTCTAGTTGTTTTTATTTACAATGATGTTATCCATGATTATTGCAAGAGTGGAAAATTAGAGGGAGCATTTAGAATTAGGGATAACATGTCAATTAAAAACATAGAACCTGATGTGGACACTTACAATGCACTTATCTACATAAGTTTACACTTATGCTAAAAACATTTAATGGGAGAGGATGGAACTCAAATCAACTACTAGGTATAAGTTAATGTTGGCACAAACAAGTTAAGGTATATCCTTAACGACTCCAACTTCTAGATGTTGAGTTATATGTTTACAATGATGCCATTAAATATGTTCTGACAAATTATTTTCATTTTTTTCAGACAAAGGACATTATGAAAAAATAATCGATCTCCAAATAACATTCATGAAATATGACAATAGCTTTTGTTTGGAAATTATGAGAAAATTATATTTTGTTAAAAAATGTATGGAAATGGCTACCTAAATGTGGGCTCAATCACAAGTGTGTATCATGAGTGGTATCTTCATTAAGTGTTGCAATACCTCAAGTAGAAATTTCAACATTTACTAGTTTTCCATTAAAATCTTTCCTAAGAAATAACAAGGACATGCCTTACTTTTGGTGTAGTCTATCTAATAGACAAAATAGACTTCTCTCCTACCATTGTTTTACTACCTCTGGAAATCTGACATCCTCGAAACCATTTCCATCATGACACTTCCACCATATGCATTCTGTCTCCATCCCACAAGCAAGGTCCCTACATTAATGTTGCGAGGTGACAGATTGCCAAGTAATCTCTCAGAATTCAAATGGGAAGCAAATAATTTCCCCTCTTATTCCCTTGTTTCTTTCCTTTCCTCCCCTATCTATAGCTTGGCTCCTCTTTTCTCTACACCTTCTTCTGATCCAATGGTTTCATAATTTCTCAAATGAAAAGGTGTAGCGCCTCTGCTCCAAAATAATTTAATTCTTCTAGTATGTACCAGGAGATGTTGACATGTATGAAGATAAAGCAAGACCAGTTCACTTTGGGCAGTGTTTTGGATGTGTGCGTTAAAAATGTAGCACTACAACAAGGTCAGGAGGTACATGCCCACTTTATACCTAGATTTGGATCAGGTGTTATCATGGGGATTTCCCTTGTTGACATGTATGCAAAATGTGGGGATGTAGAGGATCCATTGAAGGTTTTTGAGAAAATGCTTGAAAGAAATGTGGTTACATGAAATGCCATAATTGTATAATGTTCTTAGTATGGATGAGGTACAGGTGTTCTCAAATTGTTTAGGTAGATGATGTACGCAGGAATATGTCCTGATTTTGTCACCTTAACAACACTATATCTTCTTGAGAGGACAACAACCCAATTTACTAGTGATACCTGGTTGCTACATCTAACGAGGAGCACAAAACATTGATATCTCATATTTGTTCTACATAGAAACCCAAGTTCTTGTTGTAGGATTGGGCAACAGAAATTTCCATCTAACGAGCTAAGAACACATAAAAGCATCACAATAGTAATCAAATTATATATTTTCACAATATTTATTATTATTATTGTTATAAGAAAATGTTGTAGTCAAGCCAATCATCTTTGTAATACAAAAAAGAAAAGTTGGAGCCATAGTTGAATGTCCAAAATGAAAAATTATAGTCCCTCAAACCATATTTTCAATCTTCCTTGATCTAGCCTCTAGTGTTCTTACAAGTGTATTCCCTTACATATATAAAACTAGAAAATAAAAATACTAATCTCCATGCATACTACAGGCATATGATTATTTCTTCTCCTTTGGGTCACTTCCAACAACCCTCCAAATGCCTCTCTTGCCCAATTGCAGCAAAAAGGTTGACCTTATATATAATTTCAGTCATTACTAGATTTTTAACATGTTGAATACCCACTTGATTTTCTTCTTTCATATTCATTTACATCCTAAAAATGATCCAAACTAAAACTGGTTAAAAATGAATCGATTTTATTATTTATTTAAAGAATTTCTAAATATCTAGGAGAAATATAAACACCCAATGGGAAAAATAAAAATCCCCAAATTTAAAAGTGATACCTAGTTTCTGCATCTAACGAGGAGCACACAACATTGATAGCTCCTATTCGTTTTGCATAAAAAACCAAGTTCTTGTTGTAGGACTAAGCAATAGGAACTTCCATCCCATGAGTTACAAATAGCCTCACAGATGATGCATCCTAATCAAGGTTGCCACTTGAAAATCCCTGCAAATTCAACTAAAATCTCAATTTTGAATCATGAAAATAAGCTCTTTCAAACTGATTTTTCAGTGCATTACTGCTTGAAATACTACTAGACACATCTAGGTTGGCTAAGAACACATACAAGCATCACAATAGTAATCAAATTATATTTTTTCACAATAAAATATATTTTTTATAAGAAAATGTTGCAGTCAAGCCAAACATCTTTTTAATACAAAAAAGAAAACTGGTAGCCATAACCAAATGTCCAAAATGCAAAAGAAAAATACTAGTTTCCATGCATACTACATGCATATGCTTATTTCTCCACATTTGGCTCACTTCCAATAGCCCTCCAAGTGCCTCTCTTGCCCGATTGCAGAAACAAGGCTGACATTATATTTGTTTTCTTTCCAGATTTTGAACAAGTTGAATATCCCTACAATTCTCCAAAAGACCAAAGATATGGCCACAAATGGACTTGAATCTTCAAGAGGGGGATATTACACAATTTCTAGTGGTAAATTGAAATGGGCCACAATTATTCCAACCATATGTTGTAGAGACCATAGATATACATTGAACTTCAAATACTTCCTGTAGTGAATCCCAATGAATGCATCACTTTTTTGACAATCCCAGATTTCCAGCATGTGATTGTTGTGTCCATTGCACAAGAGTCCCTAACAAAAATTTTCTTCAGAAAATGTTTCTCATACTCTTCCTTCCATTTTTTTTCCACATAATGCATTTCTCAAAGTAACCCACTAGAATTTTTCCTTCATTATGAGGATGTTACATAGGGTAAACCCAATTTTGTGAAGCTCAAAGCTTTGCCATGTCACTTGCAAGAATAGAACCTGAGTGGGAAGGATAACACCATAACAATCCATCAAAGAATGGTGAAATTCATCATACTACATTTCACCTCCACTATTTCTTTTGCACGTGCTTCACTCCTCTTTTTACCCTACCACGCTCAGAAAATTGACAAGCAACACTCTTGGAATGGTGGTGGGCCATTGCAACAATCCTAGAAATCTGGACAAACAATAAACCACCATTCTATGTCCATTTCTCATGCCAAAGGTGAAAGTCTAAAGAAGATACAAATAAGTCAATCAAAATCCCAATTCCCTATCAAACAAGCCCTCACACCCATTTCTTGCACTTGGAGAGGGGGTCAAAGGCCAAATCAAGGGAGCATAATGCAGTCCTCATCCCAATTCCTAGCCAAATAAACTCACAAATGGAATTTGACTCCTCCATTGTAGCCTTCATAAACACCTATGCAAAAGATGTGAGGAAGAACCACAAGGGGTGATATTGGTGTATTAACCTACTATCGTGTCAAACTTTACATAATTTTATATGTGTTTAAATGAGGGCTCGCCCTAATATTCAAATGCATTCATGGGGATAGATGGATAGTAGGGGCCCATTTGAATCAGAAACTTGTCTGCAAACTAGTTCCCTTGTTAGTCTACTTGTCCACGTCCTTGTTTTGCTTTCATGGGACATACAAAAACTCAAATATTTTCAAATTATTTAACCTCTACTAGAATTATTTGTGCTAGCCTATATAGATTGAAATTGTTCAAAATCCTCTTGATACATTGATGTTTGAATTATTGATGGACCCCACCATTGAAGTTGTATGGAACACTTTATATTTTAAGATTAGGAGACATTTATATAATTCCAAGGCTTCCACCTCATTATTAGTTGATATCCTTTAAGGTCGAAGATACCCTCCCCACACCTACCTCCCTAACAATAATCAAATTATAACATGTAAAAATAGACCTCATCTATGAAGAACAACATGAACAAGTTTTATTTTCTAGCATGTAAGCCAACATACCACCTCTTTGTTGTTTCACTGCAGTTGGTTTTTTCCTTTGCTTATCTATGTTGGGTGGTTGAAGTTGCTTGGCTAATGATGGTCGTGGTTTTGAGCTTATCCTCTACTGAGATTTTGACTCACCCTCCCACATCCATGGACAGGCACATCCCAATCCTTATCTAGAAGAGGCAAGAGCTAAAGTGATGAAGAAGTGGGTTCTACCCACATTGTCCATGGCAAGAGATTTGCAAGTTGCGGCACTGTAGGTTACCCTAGAGAAAGAAGGGTTCCCCTAGGCTCAAACAATGGATAAGCTATTGATGAGACATTGAGAAGTAAGTCTTTGGGAAAAGAAATCCTCCTTGTTTCAAAGTGGGCAACATACACCTATATTCATCCTTCAACTGAAATAACTCAAGAAGCCTACATGAGGTTGATAGACTAGATGAGGAGGCATGACAGGAGGACAAAGGAAAGGGCCTGGAAGGATTCCCCCACTCAAATGTTTTGTTGATTCATCCTAAGAACAAGAGACACTTACCTAATGGTAGAACACTTTGGACATGATGTGGCACATTAGATATTTTGTGGCCTCCCATCTTGATGCAATAAGTTCATATACCTGCTTAAATATCTATTGTCATATCTGGAGCTGACATTCACAACTCTTTCCAAGGGGATCTCCAAGTGTTATGAAACCAGCTCACAAAAAGATAGAAAATATAGATAAACGCCTTAAAAATAAGCCTCTTCAAGGGGGAAACCTCCTTTGTATTACACAGATGAACAATGCTTGGATGACACAAATGACAAGACCTCCTTTCTATATATAGGAGTCTAAGGGGTCATAATATAATCAAAGCCGACATAACAATAATAATGTAAGGGCACAATAATAACAAAAGTGGACTTCTATGGGGCACAGTAATAACAATAAGGGACTACATGGGCACAAAAATATAATAAGGGGGTTGTACTAATAACAATAAGGGGTTACACTAGTAGTACAGAGACCTAACATGCCCCTCTCCTTAAAAAAGTGTTGTCCTCAACGCTTGAGTAGTTTTTGATGCTTCTGTATAAAATTCTTGTCCTCCCATGTGGAATCTTCAGTGGATAAGTTCTTCCACTTGATGAGATACTCTGAAATTGATTTATTTTGTAGCTATTAGGTTCTTGTTTATGTGACTGCTCTAGGCTCCAATATGATTTTTCCTTCCTCGTCAAGTTCTCACAATATTGTTTGAACTGGGACCTTCTGCAACTTTTGAATGAGTGGCCACACTTCTTCATCCTTCTTCCATTCATCCCTTTCTTCGTTTATTGAATTTGGTTGGATAATTCTACCTACCTATAGCATTTCGGTAACCATATGTTCAATTTTACTCCTTTGAGAATATGGATATATATAAGGCTTCATGTTTGGAGGAACACTTCATGGAATCAAATGAATAGCATGATCATGATCACGAATAGGTGGGAGGCCTTTGGGAGTCTCAAATACCTTGGAATGATTTTCCATGACTTTTTGGAGATCTGGAGAAATAGATGATTTCGATGTGGGAACCTCTAACAAACCTAATTATGCAATTATGCCTCTTTGTTCTTTCTTTAGAATCTTTGTGATTCCGTTAGAGATGATTATCTTTCCCGGTTTCCCTGTGATACCCCTTAATTCAACTTCATTTCCTTCTGAAGAAAATTTCATGAAAAGTTCTTGAAAATTAAAATCCATTGTACCCAAGGATTGTAGCCATTGGGCTCCTAGTACAACATCAACACCACCCATTGGAATGGAAAGCATTGGGATATTCAATACATATTCTCCCACGGATAGCTTGATATTATGGAACTTTCCAGAGCAATTTATGGTTCCCCCATTTGCAACCATTACTTGATACTCTGGTGCTAGATATAGGAAGCAATTCAATTCCTTGGCTATCTTAAAATGAATAAAATTATGGGTACTTCTCGAATCAATTAACACTATTACCTTTTTTTTCTTGATATGTCCTTCTATCTTAATAGTTTGAGGAGTGGTAATTCCAGCCAATGTATTACAAGATATTTTCGGATTCATTTCTTGATGCTTGATGTGATATTTCTCTTCTTGAACCTTTTTCTTCTTGATATGTCCTTCTATCTTGAGAGTTTGAGGAATGGTAATTTCTACCAATGCATTACAAGATATGGTCAGATTCATTTCTTGATGCTCGATGTGATATTTCACTGCTTGAATCTTTTTCTTCTTGATATGTCCTTCTATATTGAGAGTTTTAGGAGTGGTAATTTCTTCCAATGCATTGCAAGATATGGTCAGATTCATTTCTTGATGCTCGATGTGATATTTCACTTCTTGAACATTTTTCTTCTTGATATGTCCTTCTTTCTTGATAGTTTGAGGAGTGGTAATTCCAGCCAATGCATTACAAGATATGGTCGGATTCATTCTTCTTTCTCGATGGATCTTTCACTTCTTGAACCTTTTTCTTCTTGATATGTCCTTCTATCTTGAGAGTTTGAGGAGTGGTAATTCTTGCCAATGCTTTACAAGATATGGTCAGATTCATTTCTTCTTTCCCTGGGGTTGGTTCTTGGTGTATATCCTCTTCTTTTGATGTTTATTGATCCTTTTATTCCTCCTTTTCACAATCAATGTAAAATAATTTCTTCTCAACATGCTTATGACCTTTAATGTATTTGTTATCACAATTGTAACAAAGTCCTTTTTCTCTTTTTTCTTCTAATTGTTGTGGTGTCAACTTTGTAGGTTGTGGAAGGCTAAGAGAAACAACACTCGCATCTTTATAGTTGTGATGGGTAGAATTCCTTGTTTCCACAATTTTGCTTTCCACTTTTATTGCCAACCTAAATGTCTTCTCCAATGAATTAGGTTCCCAAAGATGAACCTCATGTTGAATGTTATCCTTTAAAGTCCCTATGGAGACATCAATCCTCTGCTTCTCTGGAATATCATTTTTCCTTATATTCAATTTTTGAAAGTCGTCAATGTGCTCTGCCATTGAACACTTTTGTTTGATATTTATCAATTGGCTGAAGAAGGTGTTTCTCTTTGTATCCTCATAATGTGCTATCATTTCCTCCGTGAAAATTGACCACGTAACAAGTGTTTTACTAGAATAAAACCATATATACCATAAAAATTGATCTGGTTCTAAATATGAAGATGCAATACGCACCTTTTGTAATAGTTGCACCTCATGTAGATCAAAATATTGCTCCATTTGTAGTATCCAATTTACCAGATCCTTGCCATCAAACTTCCTCATATTAACTTTTCTTGATTTTAGGAGGCCGACCTTGAAATGATTGTAACTCTGTAATTTCGGATCTTCCAATTTTGAAATCATGACCTGCAGTAGTCCTCCGCGTCCTCTTTCTAATTCCACTAGTTTGATCGAAATTGGATTCTCCAAGAAAGAGTTATACACAATCTCCCAAGATGACCTGATTATATACCTTTTCAGAAGAGCTAAATTGTATGAAGTTCCATGTGTCACTATTTTGACCTTTAGATTTGAAAAATATACAAAGAAAACTACAGTTCATCCTCTTTCTATAACTTCTTATGAAATTTCAATCTGATGCCCAGAGAGAAAGTTATGACGATTTTCTCAAGGCCACATGTTTAATATGTAATTCGAGAGTCTGCAAAAACCCTAACTTCCTCAGATGATATATCCGAAAATATAGCGAGCCAAGATCTGAAATTTGGACGAGGTTCATAATGATTTATTATCAAACAGGTTTTTGTTTTAGCTTCTGAAATTTTGTAGCGAAAACATTATGGCGAAAATTCCAGGATGACTTGTTTTAGATGAAATTCTGGAGCTTGCAAAAACTCTAACTTCCTCAGATCATATCTCTGAAAATATAGTGAGATAAAATCTGAAATTCTAACCCAATGTTCAATGTGATTCTATCTTAAACGGTTTTTTGTTTTCTTTTGAAATGTCACAGAAAAATAGTTATAGTGAAAATTCCATAATGACCTGTTTAGAGCAGCGAAACCCTAGAATCCAAACCTTTGATACCAAATGTTATGAAACCAGCTAAAAGAAAGATAGAAAAGATAGATAAATGCCTTAGAAATAAGCCTCTTCAAGGGGGCAACCTCCTTTACATTATGTTAGCACCTAAATCCGCATTAGGCTGAAGGAAGGCAAAATTCAGGGTAACCACAAACCACGCTGAGTCTGGTAGCTAGCCCTAACAGAACAGGAGAGGGCTCTCTGCGAGTCACACTTAGTGAATAAATAAACGAAAAGGCCTGAGATGACTTAAAATGAACTATTTATCTTAGGCTAGTAAGTGAATATGGATACAAGAAGTGATTTTTATGAATGACTGTGTTTCTGGGATGGTATGGGACCAATGGACCTCAATGAAACAGAGAATTTAATACAAAGGCACAGATTACTTCGTGGGGCAACATAGGTGGAGAGTCCAACAATTTAGCTTGAAAACAATGCGGGATGGAGAGATTACTTAGGAGGGTGAAAAGGGCATGGGAAACATGAACCCTTTTCAATAGAAGAAGAACACTAAACATGAAATTTTCCCATAGGCAAAGCAATAAAATTGAATTCTACCTTATCTAACTTAGAAAATTTCACTGGAAATGAATATGAAATGAACTATGAAACATAATAAGATACATATGAAACATAAGAGACACATTTACTACACTCATAACCACATGAATCTCATGAAACAAAGCCGCTGCCTTTCATTAATCCTCTGTAAAAAATATACAATGCAGAAACAAAGTTTCTTTCCCACAGTCTCTCAGAAGTTACAAGCCAACCCACCCTTTGCAAATGGTTTGCATACAATATATAGAATGTGCCATGAAGAGATAGAATTCCCAAGGGTTGGGGATTTACTCGAATCATTATAAAATGAAGGTGGAGAGCCAAACAACAGTTACAGGTGCAGCGCCACAAACATGACAAATGGCTTGGGTGGCCCTTTGCCTTCCTTTGCCACTTGGATAACTGACCATATGGAGTGAAAATACTTTTAAAACCACCTTAAGTGCCGAAAAATTGAAGTTCATATGAGTGGGCCCACTTACAAAAAGTCGGGAAGCGAAATTTCGCAAAACAGAGGCATTTTGGGCCTTTTTTCCTATATGCGCCTCACCCTTTTCTGTATGTGTCGCGCCACTTTGAGGCCAGCTTTGAGGTACTTGCAGGAGTCCAAAATGTGCTGAAGTGTGCTCGTTGGAAAGCCTGTCCTGTCTACTTGCCAACCCAAGTGGAATTTTTGAATTTGGAGCTCATTTGCCCCTCCGAATATTCATTCTCCCAAGACTGCTTCCTGTGTGTCAAAATAGGGGCAGTGAGGCCATTTTTTGGGTGTTTTTGACCTCCCGGAGACTCAAATCATGCCCAAATTTCTTGCTCCGAGTGCCAGTAGTCATGATTGTGCATGCTGAATCCAAAAATGCAAACCATTTCTCATTTGGAGCTCCCAATCCTACACGTCGCGCCGGTGGCGCGACACGTATAGAGAAAAAACCTGTGTTTGTGCCAAAAATTTGTCATGTGACCAAAATTTTCCGAAATTCCTTGAAATTTGGGCTGGAGGTCCTCTATGAAGTACTATGCTATGACAGGGAAGCTTTAGCCAAGATTCGAAGCTGATCTTGCTCTTTTGCCTCTTTTGCCTCTTTTGTTGCTTTGTTCAGTTTGGCCTTCAAGCTCCTTATTCGGGCATTTGCGCTCATGTTCTGTGCCCTGTAATGACAAGCCATCCTCCTCAATATGGTTTTTTCCCTGTTGGCCTTCTCCAGCAACTTCTCCAAGTGTATATTGACCCGATCTAACCAAGACTCATGGTCGTTGTTGATCTCTTGCTCCAAGGTAGTGAGCTCGATCCTCCTCTGCCGGGCAGCTTGTCGATTTTTACGGATGCTTTGTAGCTCCATGATCATCTGTTTGCCCTCAAGTTGTTTGTTTCTCTGCTCCAGATACTTGATGACCCATCTATCTCTCTCCATATTGAGTGTCAAGTCTTGTATCTCCGAGTCCTGCTCCTGAATGGTCATCCTAAGTTTGGCATTTTCTGCCTCTACCTCTTCATCCTGAATGAGTATGACATCGATCTCCTGTACACCTGATGGCCCCTCATCATGCACGGGCTTCTTGCCCTTGTACAATACCTTTGTAGTCGATGCCGGAAGCGAGGCCCCTTCCACTTCGGGTGGAGATAACACTTGTTTTGCTGCTGCGAACAAGTGCCTACTGCCTCTCTGATATGTAATGAAAACTAGCATGGTAGTGGTCTCATGATTCTCATGCTGATAAGAAGGACCACCCAACTCCTACTCTGGCTCTGAGAGTACTTGTATTGTGCTGAAGAATCATGGGAGATGAAGTCCTCCCAAGCAATGCCCTACAATCCCAACTGATGATCTACCAAAATCCGGATAAGAGCGAAGTGATACACACTGTTGAGCTGCTGCTGAGTGGTCTTATGCATCATGAAGGTGTTCATCCTCTCTATATTCCTGCATATGAAAAATGGGAGGTTCATCATCCTCACCCTGGTGAAGTGCATGAGCAAGCAGATGTGATAGGCATACAGTCGAGAGAACCTCCCTCACAGCTGAAGTATTTCATGATCAATCTCATGAGCAGAGCATACTCATATTTCAAGTATCTGAAGGGAAATACTCTTGTGAGCTCATTCAAGAATCTGGCTTTGATATAAGGCTCATAGTGTTGCCTTTCCACCTTCTTCTTCTTATGCCACTACTCCCCAACATTTGGTATACTTGTTGCCACTGATATAGCTTCGGGTGTCAATGTGAAAGTGACCCCGGCCAAGGTAGACTAACCTCCATGTAGATGAAGCACAAACAAATGGGCCAACTCATGATGGACTCTGACATTTGCCACCCTTTGACAAAATTCAAAACATGATAGGTGCTGGAAACATGACATGGCAAGAGGGCATGCTTGTAACTCGGTCAGGGTAGTGGGTTTCTCCCTGACATGTTTTCCACTCTTGTGGTGTCTCCTAGGAGCCTGCTCTTCTGAGGATGAGTCACTCTGTGTCTCCCTCTCATACTCAGACGAATGCTGCGATGACATGACTGCAATGTGGACTATGACTAGGCTGCTCTTTTGATGATGGTGTGAGGCTGGGTGCCTTTTGTAATATCTATTACCAAGGGGAACAATGAAACAGGGATTGTTAGGAAGGGAGTGATGAAATGGGGATAGGGTTTATAGGGATAAATTTGTTAGGGGTATGGGAGGAGTTGGGGTATTTTTATGGGGTAGGGTTTGGGGTTTTAATTGAGCAATAGGAGGAGGGGAAAGGTAATATGAGTTTGGTAGTGTTAGGGTAGTGATAATAGGAAAAAATGACATAGGGGAATAAGGGACAGGGGTAAGGTAGGAAAAATAAGCCTTGGCAGCAACAACACTGTTACACAACCCTAACAAAATGGTTTTCTTTGGTGTCTTCTTGTGTTTGCTTTATGAAATGTTTTTTCATTCAATCACCGGCAATAACCCACCATATATTTATCAAATTTGATGCACAAGTGAGTTTGAGAGCCTACCTTTCAATTAGAGGGGCTTCACAAAAGATTTGAGGGAGTTTTGGCATGTTCTGGGCACTTTGTCTCTGTGCGCCGCGCGCAAAACCTAGTGCGCCGCGCCCTAGGTATGCGCCGCGCTAGTTATAAGTTTGAACTGTGGGTGGGTGTTGTGTGCGCCGCGCCCCTATAATCACCTCCAAGCTGACTCCATCTCCTTGTTTAGGCCTCTGTCTGTATGCGCCGCGTGCAAAGCCCAGTGCGCCGCGCCCTGGGTATGCGTCGCGCCCTTAAGAAAATTGCACTGTGAGTAGGCTGCGTGTGTGCTGCGCCCTCTGTGTGCGCCACACTCCTGGTTATATGCGTCGCACCCTCCAAAGTCACCTCCAACTCACTCAATCGCTCATCAATGCACACTCACACCTTTCCAACACTTCTCCAAGACTTGTAATGGCACAATGCATTTGATTTTGACAAAAAATTGTATATATAGCCTTGGAAGAGATGGGTTTAATTTTTTCCTCCTCAAAAACCCATTTTGCTAATGTTTGAGTTTTGCACTTTTTCACTGACTTTAAAACACATTGATTTTCATTTTCCCTTTGAAATTTTAGCTCGAATGATGCAATTTTTGGCACTCTTTGCGGGGATTGCATGACATGACATTTGGTAATGGAAACCATGACTGCATCTGAAAAAATCAACTGGCGACTTTTTTGAAAATTTTGTCATAAATGACATTGTTTGACTTCTTCAAAACAGAGTTTTGAAGAAGAGTCAGAGTCTATCCACATGATGATGAAGCTCTCTAAACCATAACTGTGTAAGGGCCTCACTCTAGCCTGCATGGCTTTACTCGACATGTTCAAAGACCAAATTGATGAATTCCTAGACCTAGACCTCGAAATGACCTTTGTCCTTTAAAGGACTAGACCTTGACTGCCATGGAATTTGATGATGATTGACAAAAGACCTGAGCCAGCAGGAGCCAGATATGAGGGGGAATGACTATCATGACCTTCTCCATCAGATTATGGCATGCCCCTAGCAGAATGCAACTGGGAGAATGGAGCAGGACACCTAATCATGAAATGCATAAAGAGTTTTGATCTCTGACGAAGGACTGACCAGACCGACTCTAACACATTACACAAATGAAAAATTCTTGGATGAAATGACAAGACCTCCTTCCTATATATAGGAATCTAAGGGGTCATAATATAATCAGAGCCGACATGACAATAATAATGTAAGGGAACAATAATAACAATAGTGGGATTCTATGGGGCACAATAATAACAATATGGGAACTACATGGGCACAACAATATAATAAGGGGGTTGTACTAATAACAATAAGGGATTACACTAGTAATATAGGGACCTAACACTAAGTAAACCTGCAACCTGTGTACTCTCTCAAGTGTAAGTGCTCCTTGCTTAGTTGCATGACAAGGGCAAGGTTGGAGAATAGGTGGACCAACAATAATCCAACCCATATGAACCCATTATTTCCACTATCTATTATCATAGTATGTTATGAAAACCTAGATTACGATCAAATGCATGTCAATAACAATACAACTTATAGTGTTTCCTATGTTACTGCCATTCCAATGTCACCCTACAATTTAGTATGGTACATAGTATTGATAGACTCTTGCATCTTGGTAATCATAAAAGGTCCTGGTAGACTCTTGCATCCTGGAATAATACACATTGATGATATTCTGATTATTCTCATATTGATAATCAAAGTCCGAGGGAACTTGCAATGCAATCATAAATATTTGAAAGTGAAGAACTAGTAAAAATTAAAAAAGTATTTAAAAAAAAGAAGTAAGACTTGTCAATATAGAAAAATGTAAACAAATGAAATAACAAAGTAATATGCAATGAGTGATTCACAATATAAAGGTTGTAAACATAAACCCCATATCATCAATTACCTGATAATAAACATCAAAGAAACCGGTAATATTCTTTTCCTGAATAACATCAACAATATTCTCCCACTGCTCAAGAGTTAGATCAATTACAGTTGGATTGTGAGCACAACCATGAAGAAATTATGATGGATGAGATTAAAAGAAATTTTAATCCTCATCAACGGTTGAGATTTCTTTGACGAGGATCACATGAACTAGCCATTGGAGGATTTATCTTTAAATAAGAAGTCACTTGTCAGTGGAATCATCCGACCTTTGAGTTGTGTTCTAAGCGAAAAGCTCTCGTGTAATATTTTTTTTGAATACTAAAGAATGGCTTTGGGGTTAATCTTCGTTGGTGTTACTCTTCATGGAAATACTATTGGATGTGTCATTTCTAATGTGTAAATTTTTTTTAGCCATTGATAATAGCTTCTGAAGAGTGATTTGAGTACATGTATCTTGCTCAGTAATTGGGGTTTAAGCAGTGATTTAAATTTTGAATGTAATAGTAGGTATCTCTATTTATTTGAATTTCATTATCATTTTCTCATTCTATTTTGATGGCCGGATTGAGTTTTGCAAGAAAATCTTGATTTTTAGATCATCGGGCATTCGAGGAAGTTTTCTATTGGACCAACCAACTCTCAATCCGTGTTTTCTAAAGATCCCAACTTAATTTGGTCCCAGGCTTATCATAATATTTTTAGTGGTGATGCATAAAGGGTTTTGAGCTAAGCACCTCCTTTAAAACTTAAAAAAATTAATTTTTATGTGGGAAATTAATGAATCTGGTTGTTGAGAGACTTAGATTACTAGATTTGAGAGCGGAGTCGGACTCACACTCCCCAGATATAATAGATTTTCCATTCCTGTGCATAGATCTGTAAATTATTTTTGGTTTTCAGACATGGGTTTTTCTGGGTTTTAATTTTTATCATTGTATATATTTTTTTTGTTTTGTTGTTGTCGTGCAACTACAGATCGGAGGAAGAAATATATATAGAGTCCAGGTCTAGGCCTTGGAGGGTAAGATATGGATCTCTGGGGTTCATCAATATCATTTTGTAGGAATATTATTAAAAAAAAATTGTAGTCCAAGGGTTTAAAGAGTTTTAGATCTGGAAAATTTCATGAGGGTTTCAAGAATAAAACTGAAGCAAAGGGATATAACATCTTAATCTAAAAATTTCTCTTCCGTTTTTTGGCTACCTGCCTACTGCCTGGGGTTTTTACTTGTTTTTGCTGCAGAGAAATTTCGATTTTTTGTGTGTGGAAAAACTCATCCTCTCTTGCCTTTGTATCTCCTCAAATCCACAACTATAACTCCATATGCCCAATGCTACCCACAACATCTCGCCCTTCACTCGCATCTGCATATTTCCCATTGCTTCTTTCTTCAAACTCTGCCTGCTACCCACGTCCATTTTGAACATCCCATCCTCTCATCTCCTCTCCTACTGCGTGTGGCTTCTCCTTACCTTCACAACGTTGTTCATCCAGATCTCACCTCTTCCAACCTCGCCTTCCCATCTTTCTTATTCTTACTCCTCTTCGCTGTCGCCGTCGAGCTCCGCATGAATACACAAAAAAGCATTCGCTTTTTATTTCTATGTATACGCTAGTTTAGTTAGTTCTTTTTTTTTCATATGTATATGCGTTAAAGTTTTGATCCAGATTTAAACAGGAACACAAAAAATTACAGATATAAAGATCGATACAGAGATGCAGCCGAAATAATACTTCATTTCATCAATGTAAAATACTGAAATATGCATACAAATAGAAATGGAAATAAACCAGCTAGGGTGATGGTAGCTTATCTTTAAGAAGAGATGTGGTGGCTACATGCCTCTGAACTGTGTTACAATGAGGCTCGAAGGCCAATTTATTTTTGAGAAATAATGGAAAACCCTAAAGATAAAAAAATGTAACCCTAGGAGATGAAACGCCAAACTATGGGCCCCGTTTGGGTAAATTGGTACATCAACTTCCCAGGGTTGTAACTTTGGCATACAATCTTTGTTTGACTCACACAATACCTCGTTAGAAAGATCTATCCGAGGACTACAAATTTGGGAAGAGAATCATTAGTATAGTCACCTATGCTGCTCCTAAGTTTCCCAAAAAACATCGTTTAGGGCCTCAAAACGACTCGGGAAGTTCACGACCTGAAAAACTGCTAAAAATAGTAAATTGTGCTAAAATTAGGGAAACTAAAAGAGACAGTTGTGGGGGTTCAAGTGGGATAGGTGGGTGGCCACCAACATCCACCTGGATCATTCCTCCTCCCTTAGGAAGAAATTGTCCCCATTACTTTGAGTTCCTCCATGCGATGATGAAACTTTTGTTGAACTTGGTCCCAGGTGAAATGTTCTGCAACCTCTAATGTGTCCAGTAATGGTGGGAAGCTTGGTCGAGGGCGTTCCAAATTGAACATTCAGTGCAAATGAAGGAATGGGGGAATTTTTTGCTCCAAAGCATTGTTTCCCATAGCTTTGGTACTAGTGTATGGACCATATCGAAGTGGTCTCATCTTCTGATGGGCTTTTGTAAGGCGTTCTTTCTGCAGATGCAAGCAGACTTTGTCGCCCACCTAAAAATTGTGTGGTACCTGATGTTGATCATGTCACTGCTTGTACTTGGAATTTTCCAGAATGGAGTGGAAATAGATCGGCCCGTTGGGTAAAGGTGCTCCAGAATTCAGATCAGACGTGTTATCACTCAGGTTGTCCCTAGTGCTCATAAATAGGGATACAGCCGAGGTAACCACAAACCAATCTTTGGATTACAGGTTCTAGCCCACCTGTAATCGGAGAGGGCTCTCTCCTTCTGATTCAACCTTAGTTGATGATTTTAGGCTAGCTTTCTGACTTCAAGGGAGTGTTGTTTGTGGTTGGATGGGAGGTAGGATTCTCGAGCAAAGAGGCAAGGTAAGGTGTGATAAGTTCCGAACCATTGGGCAAGGAGTCACAGATTGAGGCTTGCGAGCGTTTTCTTGGTCACAAGGGGATACAAAGCGGGATAGCCACACAGGATACAATTATCAATCGGCTGAAAGTATGGTATGGGAATCAGGGATGAAAGGCAAAAGAGAATCATTTCATCATGCTGAAAAAGAGGAGAAATGGATGAATGGGATCCAGGAGTAGTTAAGAATTCCTAAGACATGCACTCATATGTGAAAGAAACAACGTAAACAAGATCATTTAAGTATACATGCTCATAACTATTTCTGAAGAAAACATCGAGAAATGCAGAAATTGAACTTAAGGTGTAATGAAACAAATCTTAAGCTATTCTTTTTTCCTGAAATTCAGAAGGCGAAATGGTGGCAAAAAACATAAAGTTAAACAGAGGAGAGGAACACTTATTGGATCATGTAGAAGCACAGGAATTCCGTAATCATTCCTTGGCCAAGAGAAAACATCAAGTAGTTTCGCAATCCATGCTTTCAGCAATCTTGATTATGGAAATTATGACAATTACAGTGCGAGTCTCTGCTCGGAGACAATGCTGGAAAGAAGACTGACCAACAACTACTACCAACCAACCAACCCCTCACAACATTTCTCAGGGTGGTATTTATAAGCAAAATATCAGAAAGACATCATTACAAGTGACCTAGACAGGTCTGCTATGAAAACTCTTCAAAAATCTAAGTGTTGCTAGAATTAAATGCAAGTAAATCTTTTGGGCTGTGCTGGGGGCAGCTGGATTGGAACAGGTGACGAGGTGGCCCTTGGGGGCTAGATGCGGTGCTGCTGGAATGATTCTACTTTGGGAACCGCAGTTCGGCTCTGGTGTGAATTAAATGTACAATAATTATGATTTGAGAGCTTCAAGTGGCTTCGCCATCTTTCTATGAATCTGTTGGAAGATATTAAATGTTCTCTTGCTTCGGGCCGCTCCTCAAGATTTTCGCTGATACTCTTTGCCGCTACATTGATGGCTTCCGCCGTCGACTGATACTCTTTGACATGCTTGAAGCTTGATGACTTGATCTGATACACTTTAAACTCTGTGATTGATCTGCTGTTGTCTTTAAACGGGATCATTTTGGCACGATCGGGTGATTTTCGGGCTTTTTCGGCGCGCAATGGGCTAAGAAATCAGAAGATTCCTCGAAATGGCCTATTTCCCGTAGCGATGCGTGCGCATCGAAAAATGCCTCTGTTTCTTGTTCTGGAGCTCCGAAGTGCGATTTTTCTTCCTGCGCGAAGTTTCGGCTTTTTGGCTGCTGACGTCAGCATGACGTCGGTTGTACGGCGGATGATGTCAGCCGTGGTGGGTCCCTGGTACAGAACGACGTGGTGAGGTGCTGATACTGGAGGTAATGCGATGAAGAAGCTCTGATGCGATCGCAATATCGCATCGGCGGGGAACGGAGGGTGCTTGAGTTGGACATTCGGCGTTTGCGACGGCCGACCGCCGATATCGCAATATCGCGTCGGGGGGTGACGGATGGGTGATATCCTGCATGGAGAGAAAAGTGCGATGTTGCGATGCGATCTGGCTTTAAGGTTCTGTGGAGTGTAAGTTTTGGGAGGAAAGAGCAAGTAAGTGGGTGCAAAGGGCATTTGAGGTCTCATAAGGGGTCAGATTACCTCAGAGGGATCTTATAATTTGGAAGGAGTCCATTGTATCTGGGAGATGGTTTGGAGGTCAAGGGTTCTTGCTAAGTTTCAGATAAACTGAGTAATTCCCGGGGGTACTTATGGTTATTTTTCAACCAGGGGGAGGGATATGTATATAGGGGATGATTTACATAATATTAGTAGGGGGATGGGAAAATATAGGGAGCTAAATAATAATGTTAGTGGTTAATATGGAGGTGGTAAGAAAGCGCTAAGTTCAGGAGACCTTAAGCTGTTACAAGGGGTAGAACCGTGCTTTTTAGAGAAAGTACGGAACAACTTTGAGTAAAGCAGATCTTTATTCAAGCCAGTGTTATGAAGATGATGGAACTTAAGAGGTGTCAAGCAGATCTTGACCTCTTTTGGGGAAGTTAGTCAATGATTGGGGAAAACAGAGAAGGGGAGTTAGTTATACCTCTTTTGAGCTTCTTGCATACAGATTCTTGCTGATTGTGTCCTGAATGATATGACACCTGAAAATCTGGAACTGGTCAGCAATTTAGGATTCAGCAACCTCAGAACTACCTACCCAGCCTACTTACCTAACATTTTTTCTTCTTTTGTTTGGGGTGCACTTAGACTTGCAAACCCATCATTCATTTTTCTTTTGATGCTTTCCTATTTACATACTACCCTTATTTCTTCTAGGGCCCAGATTAAACTGTTGGGCTCCTCTGCTTCTCTACCTATCTAAGAATCTGCCAAGATTAAACTGTTTGGACAGATTTACAATCTCTATATTCTAAAACAGGAAATTTAAACCTAGGGAGACCAAGATTAAGCTGTTTGGACCTCCCTTTAACCGAAAAATGGCGATACCGGGATAACTTTACAAAATTTGGAAGGCAATTGAATGAGCTTGAAGTAGCCTTCTTCACTTGGAGACTGTTGAGTAAATATGGAGCATTGCAGCAAGCAAAGTATGACATATTTGGCCTGTAAAATGCCAATCATGAGATATGAATAACCTGCTGCAGCAGGAAGCTAACAGTGGCTCCACTTGGGGATGGCTTCTCCTTGTGAGAAGTCAAGAACAGCAGGTCAGAACGCCTTGGTCTTTAGTAGTTGTTGTCTTCTGCAAAATTGTTTTCTCCGGGTGCCTTATTTTTCCTACCTACCTACCCTAACCAACACTTACTTTGCCTTTAGGTGAAATCAAACAACCAATGCAGCCATTTAAGAAACTGAGAAACAAGATGAAATTGCTGACTGGTCGTTTCTGAACGTAAAAGCATCATTCGGGTGTATTCTCTCATAATCAAAATTGTGGCATCTACTGGTTGTTGTTGAAGTATGTGGTCTTCACCGAGAAAGCATGCTAACGAACTTGGGTTAAGCAGAAGTTCCATGTAGTCTGCAATAGGGTCAATAAACTCATCATGTGAGAGAACTTCTTCTGGGCGTTCTTGGTCAGGTGGAGCGGCTGCGTCCTCGATGGTAAACCTGGCAGCCGACCATTCTGTCTCTGTCCTGCCAATAGAATCATACAGAGTTTGTAAATCAACAGGTAGCAGCATCTCCTCCGGAATTGGGGACGGGAGACTTCAGCATGATTCAGGATCTTCTTGGTCAGATGGAGTAGCTACATCTTCGGTAATGAGCCTAGCAGCGAGTCCTTCTGCCTTTGCCTTGAAAACCGAATCATACAGAATCTGCAGGTCCTCAGGTAACAATGTTTCCTCCTGAATAGGGGAAGGGAGACTTCGGCATGATTCCAGGTCTCTTGGGTCAGACGAAGTAGTTGCATCTTTGGTAATGAGCCTAGCAGCTAATCCTTCTGTCTTTGCCTTAGAACCCAGATCATACTCAAACTATAATTCAGGAGATAGCACTATTTCCTTGTGAACTGGGAGAGGAAGATTTTGGTAAAACTCTTAAGAGTCGCGGAAATTATAAGACTGTATCCGAGCTCCCAAGAGTTCAATTTCATTCTCATATTTTTCAACAACCAGTTCAAGGAAAAGTTTATTCCGGCCGCCTGGTATTTTTGACAATACTGCTCTGAAAAATTCTTCATTAAGCTCAAACTCTGATAAAGTTTCTCTGCATTCATCTAAAGCTTCATCAAATGGAAGTTCCTCCCAGGATTCGGTCATTCTCTCTTACTGTTAATACATGGAGCACTTGGCTGTAACATTTGGTTCGTTCCTCAGTGGAGCCTTTGATTGAAATTGAAGTGGAGTCGCCAGGTGGATGCCTAGACTATGAAGTGCCTGATCTCTGTCCACCATCAAAGACCAGAACTAAGCGTGACAAACTTTGTAGAACAGGAGCACTTTCTCTAGTGGGGTTTAAAAATGAACAAAGCACTTGAATCCCCAATGGCGTACACAGGTACAGGTCGACCGAGGCTTTTACAAGTCCGTTTCTTCCTCTATAGAGCTGCAGACTGGTTTCATAAATTTATCTGAGGAGGTCCCCAGCGGAGTCGCCATTATGTTATCACTCAGGTTGTCCCTAGTGCTCCTAAATAGGGATACGACCGAGGTAACCACAAACCAATCTTTGGATTACAGGTTCTAGCCCACCTGTAATCGGGGAGGGCTCTCTCCTTCTGATTCAACCTTAGTTGATGATTTTAGGCTAGCTTTCTGACTTCAAGGGAGTGTTGATTGTGGTTAGATGGGAGGTAGGATTCTCAAGCAAAGAGGCAAGGTAAGGTGTGATAAGTTCCGAACCATTGGGCATGGAGTCACAGATTGAGGCTTGCGAGCGTTTTCTTGGTCGCAAGGGGATACGGAGCGGGATAGTCACACATGATACAATTATCAATCGGCTGAAAGTATGGTATGGGAATCAGGGATGAAAGGCAAAAGAGAATCATTTCATCATGCTTAAAAAGAGGAGAAATGGATGAATGGGATCTAGGAGCAGTTAAGAATTCCTAAGACACGCACTCATATGTGAAAGAAACAGCGTAAACAAGATCATTTAAGTATACATGCTCATAACTATTTCTGAAGAAAACATTGAGAAATGCAGAAATTGAACTTAAGGTGTAATGAAACAAGTCTTAAGCTATTCTTTTTTCCTGCAATTCAGAAGGCGGAATGGTGGCAAAAAACATAAAGTTAAACAGAGGAGAGGAACACTTATTGGATCATGTAGAAGCATAGGAATTCTGTAATCATTCCTTGGCCAAGAAAAAACATCAAGTAGTTTCGCAATCCATGCTTTCAACAATCTTTGATTATGGAAATTATGACAGTTATAGTGTGAGTCTCTGCTCGGAGACAATGCTGGAAAGAAGACTGACCAACAACTACTACCAACCAACCAACCCCTCACAACATTGCTCAGGGTGGTATTCATAAGCAAAATATCAGAAAGACATCATTACAAGTGACCTAGACAGGTCTGCTAGAAAACCCTTCAAAAATCTAAGTGTTGCTGGAATTAAATGCAAGTAAATCTTTTGGGCTGCGCTGGGGGTAGCTGGATCGGAACAGGTGATGAGGTGGCCCTTGGGGGCTAGATGCGGTGCTGCTGGAATGATTCTGCTTTGGGAGCCGCAGTTCGGCTCTGGTGTGAATTAAATGTGCAATAATTATGATTTGAGAGCTTCAAGTGGCTTCGCCCTCTTTCTATGAATCTGCTGGAAGATATTAAATGTTCTCCTGCTTTGGGCCGCTCCTCAAGATTTTTGCTGATACTCTTTGCCGCTACATTGATGGCTTCCGCCGTCGACTGATACTCTTTGACACGCTTGAAGCTTGATGACTTGATCCGATACACTTTAAACTCTGTGATTGATCTGCTGATGTCTTTAAACCGGATCATTTTGGCACGATCGGGCGATTTTCGGGCTTTTTTGGCGCGCAATGGGCTAAGAAATCAGAAGATTCCTCGAAATGGCCTATTTCCCGTAGCGAAGCGCCTTCGCGCTAATCGCGCATCGAAAAATGCCTTTGTTTCTTGTTCTGGAGCTCCGAAGTGCGATTTTTCTTCCTGCGCAAAGTTTCGGCTTTCTGGCTGCTGACGTCAGCTGTACGGTGGATGATGTCAGCTGTGGTGGGTCCCTAGTACAGAACGACGTGGTGAGGTGCTGATACTGGAAGTAATGCTGATCTTGGTCAAATGGAGTAGTTGCATCTTCGGTAATGAGCCTAGCAGCTAGTCCTTCTGTCTTTGCCTTGAAAATCGAATCATACAGAATCTGCAGGTCCTCAGGTAATAGTGTTTCGTCCTGAGTTGGGGAAGGGAGACTCTGGCATGATTCTGGGTCTCTTGGGTCAGACGAAGTAGTTGCATCTTTGGTAATGAGCCTAGCAGCTAATCCTTCTGTCTTTTCCTTGGAACCCAGATCATACTCAAACTGTAATTCAGGAGATAGCACTATTTCCTTGTGAACTGGGGGAGGAAGATTTTGGTAAAACTCTTGAGGGTTGCGGAAATTATAAGACTGTATCTGAGCTCCCAAGAGTTCAATTTCATTCTCATATTTTTCAACAACCAAGTCAAGGAAAAGTTTATTTCGGCCGCCTGGTATTTTTGACAATACTGCTCTGAAAAATTCTTCATTAAGCTCAAACTTTGATAAAGTTTCTCTGCATTCATCTAAAGCTTCATCAAATGGAAGTTCCTCCCAGGATTTGGTCATTCTCTCTTACTGTTAATACATGGAGCACTTGGCTGTAACATTTGGTTCGTTCCTCAGTGGAGCCTTTGATTGAAATTGAAGTGGAGTCGCCAGGTGGATGCCTAGACTATGAAGTGCCCAATCTCTGTCCACCATCAAAGACCAGAACTAAGCGTGACAAACTTTGAAGAACAGGAGCACTTTCTCCAGTGGGGTTTAAAAATGAACAAAGCGCTTGAATCCCCAATGGAGTACACAGGTACAGGTCGACCGAGGCTTTTACAAGTCGGTTTCTTCCTCTGTAGAGCTGCAGACTGGTTTCATAAATTTATTTGAGGAGGTCCCCAGTGGAGTCGCCATTATGTTATCACTCAGGTTGTCCCTAGTGCTCCTAAATAGGGATACGGCCGAGGTAACCACAAATCAATCTTTGGATTACAGGTTCTAGCCCACCTGTAATCAGAGAGGGCTCTCTCCTTCTGATTCAACCTTAGTTGATGATTTTAGGCTAGCTTTCTGACTTCAAGGGAGTGTTGTTTGTGGTTAGATGGGAGGTAGGATTCTCGAGCAAAGAGGCAAGGTAAGGTGTGATAAGTTCCGAACCATTGGGCATGGAGTCACAGATTGAGGCTTGCGAGCTTTTTCTTGGTCACAAGGGGATACAGAGCGGGATAGCCACACAGGATACAATTATCAATCGGCTGAAAGTATGGTATGGGAATCAGGGATGAAAGGCAAAAGAGAATCATTTCATCATGCTGAAAAAGAGGAGAAATGGATGAATGGGATCGAGGAGCAGTTAAGAATTCCTAAGACATGCACTCATATGTGAAAGAAACAGCGTAAACAAGATCATTTAAGTATACATGCTCATAACTATTTCTGAAGA
>APFE030619637.1:245284-290145 GCA_000404065.3 Pinus taeda
TTATGGAAATTATAACAGTTACAGTGCGAGTCTCTGCTCGGAGACAATGCTGGAAAGAAGACTGACCAACAACTACTACCAACCAAGCAACCCCTCACAACATTGCTCAGGGTGGTATTTATAAGCAAAATATCAGAAAGAAATCATTACAAGTGACCTAGATAGGTCTGCTAGAAAGCTCTTCAAAAATCTAAGTGTTGCTGGAATTAAATGCAAGTAAATCTTTTGGGCTGCGCTGGGGGCAGCTGGATCGGAAGAGGTGACGAGGTGGCCCTTGGGGGCTAGATGCGATGCTGCTGGAATGATTTTGCTTTGGGAACCGCAGTTTGGCTCTGGTGTGAATTAAATGTGCAATAATTATGATTTGAGAGCTTCAAGTGGCTTCGCCCTCTTTCTATGAATCTGCTGGAAGATACTAAATGTTCTCCTGCTTCAGGCCGCTCCTCAAGATTTTCGCTGATACTGTTTGCCGCTACATTGATGGCTTTCGCTATCGACTGATACTCTTTGACACACTTGAAGCTTGATGACTTGATCTGATACACTTTAAACTCTATGATTGATCTGCTGCTGTCTTTAAACCGGATCATTTTGGCACGATCGGGCGATTTTCGGGCTTTTTCGATGCGCAATGGGCTAAGAAATCAGAAGATTCCCCAAAGATTCCTCGAAATGGCCTATTTCCCATAGCCGCGCATCGAAAACTGCCTCTGTTTCTTGTTCTGGAGCTCCGAAGTGCGATTTTTCTTCCTGCGCGAAGTTTCGGCTTTCTGGCTGCTGACGTCAGCATGACGTCGGCTGTACGACGGATGACGTCAGCTGTGGTGGGTCCCTGGTATAGAACGACGTGGTGAGGTGCTGATACTGGAGGTAATGCGATGAAGAAGCTCCGATGCGATCGCAATATCGCATCGGCGGGGAACGGAGGGTGCTTGAGTTGGACATTCGGCGCTTGCGACCGCCAACCGCCGATATCGCAATATCACGTCGGGTGGTGACGGATGGGTGATATCCTGCATGGAGAGAAAAGTGCGATGTTGCGATGTGATCTGGCTTTAAGGTTCTGTGGAGTGTAAGTTTTGGGAGGAAAGAGCAAGTAAGTGGGTGCGAAGGGAATTTGAGGTCTCAGAAGGGGTCAGATTACCTCAGAGGGATCTTATACTTTGGAAGGAGTCCATTGTATCTGGGAGATGGTTTGGAGGTCAAGGGTTCTTGCTAAGTTTTAGATAAACTGAGCAATTCCCGGGGGTACTTATGGTTAGTTTTCAACCAGGGGGAGGGATATGTATATAGGGGATGATTTACATAATATTAGTAGGGGGATGGGAAAATATAGGGAGCTAAATAATAATGTTAGTGGTTAATATGGAGGTGGTAAGAAAGCGCTAATTTCAGGAGACCTTAAGCTGTTACAAGGGGTATAACCGTGCTTTTTAGAGAAAGTACGGAACAACTTTGAGTAAAGCAGATCTTTATTCAAGCCAGTGTTATGAAGATGATGGAACTTAAGAGGTGTCAAGCAGATCTTGACCTCTTTTGGGGAAGTTAGCCAATGATTAGGGAAAACAGAGAAGGGGAGTTAGTTATACCTCTTTTGAGCTTCTTGCATACAAATTCTTGCTGATTGTGTCCTGAATGATATGACACCTGAAAATCTAGAACTGGTAAGCAATTTAGGATTCAGCAACCTCAGAACTACCTACCCAGCCTACTTACCTAACATTTTTTCTTCTTTTGTTTGGGGTGCACTTAGACTTGCAAACCCATCATTCATTTTTCTTTTGATGCTTTCCTATCGACATACTACCCTTATTTCTTCCAGGGCCCAGATTAAACTGTTGGGCTCCTCTGCTTCTCTACGTATCTAAGAATCTGCCAAGATTAAGCTGTTTGGACAGATTTACATTCTGTATATTCTAAAATAGGAAATTTAAACCTAGGGAGACCAGGATTAAGCTGTTTGGATCTCCCTTTAACTGAAAAATGGCGATACCGGGATAACTTTACAAAATTTGGAAGGCAATTGAATGAACTTGAAGTAGCCTTCTTTGCTTGGAGACTGTTAAGCAAATATCGAGCATTGTAGCAAGCAAAGTACGACATATTTGGCCTGTAAAATGCCAATCATGAAATATGAATAACCTGCTGCAGCAGGAAGCTAACAAGACGAATGCTTGACTTGACAATGCAACGGTACCCCTGTGGGTGAGGAGAAGATGTCCATGTCTTCTTTCATGATCGTATCCACCCGCTTCTACTGCGTGGAGGAACCCTTCTTGGGGGCCATGGATGTGGATATGATCTTCCCCTTACTTTGAGAGCGAACCAGACAGAAAATAAATTTTCTAGTTTGGGAGATGATCTTATTGCCTTTCTTAGTAGAGATCAAAGAAGTGGCGGTAGGTGGGGCTACCTACGGTATCCTATATAATGTTTTACACAGAGAAATAATAACAACATGAGGCCTTGACTCCTACACAACATGTCGCTTCCACAAGCTTGGTTGGCCTAATAATACATCACAAACATCAAGAGGTGCAACATCACACAATACCTCATCTGTGAAGGGCTTGATGCTGTAGGGAAGGCGACACTGCTGGCGGACTCGGAGATCTCGTCCTTGGTGAAGTCACCCGATACTATACCACTGTGGGTGTGCTATAGATGGTAGGCCCAACCTCTTCACGACCTCTACTGAAATGAGGTTCTTTTGGCTCCCACTGTCAACAATGAATTGTAGTGGCGAACCCTTCACCCAAAGCTATGAGTGGAAAAGACGCTCCCCCTCCTATGGATCTTCGAGCTCATTCTTCTAGATCTTGCCGGTGGCAACAATGGAGTTGGGCTCTGCTTCAATGATCTGCTTCCCTTTGCCATTCCCCTTGTTGGGTTCTGACTCAGGGTCTGAACATGCATCTGATTCTGAAGCCTTCAACACGACCACTAGTAATTGCTTGGTTTGACACTCACTTGTGTTGTGAATGGGGCTCTTACGTAACTCAAACCACTTTCCTGTGTCATTCTTCGACTTTGTGGTGTTGTTCTTTTCTTATGGCTTCAACGTGTTGTCTTGGGTTGCCCTGTCTTGACTTTGTCCTTGGTTCTGCAATTTGGGGAAGCCTTTCCCTTGCTTCAGATTCGCAGATCCAAAGTCTTTCTTCTTCTGTTTAAACTTTTGCTCGATCTTGTCAGCATATCAATACATCGTGCCAAGGGAGGAGATGTTCAGGAACTCCATCTCATCCTGGATATACCGGTGTAGGCAGCCGTGGTATTTGAGTACAAAATGTATTTTAGAATCCTTGATACCCAAATTTATGCGAAGGGTATGAAAAATATTTGTGAACTCCGACACATCTTGGTCCCTTCCCTGCCGCAGTGTGGTCCACTTTATGTATTTGTCCTCATAGCTCTTGACAGGGTAGTACTGCTCCTTGATGGCATCCTGGAATGAATTCCAAGTGGGTGCAGCTAAAAAATAGTGAGCATGTACTTTCATCCTTCTGCTCACAGTAGGTTTCCCACCAGTCCTTTATGTGGGGGGCTGCTTTGAGAAGTGTAAAAGTGATCTTTTCTTGGCTGGAAAAATCATGAACAGAAAAATAACCTTCTAGTAGATTTAACCATTTATCTATGGTATCTGCATCTATCTGACCCTCGAATATGGGGATTTCAAATTTAACTTTTACCTTAAACGATGTGGTGTATCCAGAGTAGCTATTGGAAGTAGATGCGTCACCCTTGGGTAGCCGCTGAAGGATCTGGGAAACGTTTTCCATCACCGCGTTTCTTTGTCGCTAGAGGGCTTCTTCGAGCAAGATTTTGATAGGATCTCCTACCCCCTCATCTTTCTTTTCATCTGCCATGGGAGGCCGTCATGATTTACAAGGCTGCTCTTGCAAAGGTTCGACCAATTCAAGCCCTAACTCCTTATATCCCGACCTCATTGGGGACATGCAAAGAAAAACAGAGAAAGAGCAGACCGCTTTGATACCACTGATCCAGATTTAAACAGGAACATAACAAATTATAGATATAACCATCAATACAAATATGCAGCAGAAATAATACTTCATTTCATTAATGTGAAATACTGAAATATCCTTACAAACAGAAATGGAAATAAACCAGCTAGGGCATTGGTAGCTTATCTCTAAGAAGAGACGTGGTAGCTACATGCCTCTGAACTATGTTACAATGAGGCTTGAAGGCTTGTTTATTTTTGAGAAACAATGGAAAACCCTAAACATCCAAAAACCTAACCCTAGGAGATGAAACGCCAAACTGTGGGCCTCGTTTGGGTAAATGCATACATCAACTTCCTAGGGTCATTACTTTGGCATACGATCTTTGTTTGATGCACGTAATACCTTGTTAGAAAGATCTACCCGAGGACTACAAATTTGGGAAGAGAATCATTTAGCTACTCACGCATGTTGCTCCCAGTTTTCCCAAAAAATGTTGTTTAGGTCCTCAAAACAACTTCAGAAGTTCACGACCTGAAAAAATGCTAAAAATAGTAAATTGTGCTACAGTTGGGGAAACTGAAAAACTCAAAGAGACAGTTGTGGGGGTCCAAGTGGGATAGGTGGGTGGACATCGACATTCACCTGGATCATTCCTCCCCCCTTAGGAAGTAATGGTCCCCATTACGTTGAGTTCCTCCATGAGATGAGGAAACTTCTGTTGAACTTGGTCCTTGGTGAGTTGTTCTACAACCTCTGATGTGTCCAGTAATAATGGGAAGCTTGGTCAAGGGCGGTCCACATTGAACACTCGGTGCAAGCAAAGGAATGGGGGAATGTTGTGCTCCAAATCATTGTTTCCCACAACCTTCATACTGGTGTAAGGACCATATTGGAGTGGTTTGAGCTTCTAATGGGCTCTTATAAGGCGTTCTTTCTGCGGATGCAACCATACTTTGTCTCCCACCTGAAACTTGTGTGGTACCTGATGCTGATCATGTCACTGCTTTTACTTGGCATTTTCTAGAATGGAGTGGCGATAGATCGGCCCATTGGGTAGAGGTGCTCCAGAAGTCAGATTGGGCGAATGCTTGACCTGACAGTGCAACGGTACCCCTGTGGGTGAGAAAAATATGTCCCTGTCTTCTTTCATGACCATATCTACCTGCTTTTGCTGTGTGGAGGAATCCTTCCCAAGGGCCATGGATGTGGCTATGATCTTCCCCTTACTTTGAGATCTAACCAGACAGAAAATAAATTTCCTAGTCTGGGAGATGATCTTACTGCCTTTCTTAGCAGAGATCAAAGAAGTGGCGGTAGGTGGGGCTACCTCCGATATCCAGTATAATGTTTTACATAGAGAAATAATAACAACACGAGGCCTTGACTCATATAAATCATGTCGCTTCCACAAGTATGGTTGTCCTAATAATACATCACAAACATCCAGAGGTGCAACATCACCCAATACCTCATCTGTGAAGGGCTTGATGTTGTAGGGAAGGCGAAACTGTTGGCGGACTCGGAGATCTCATCCTTGGTGAAGCCACTCGATAATGTACGGTTGTGGGTGTGGTATAGTCGGTAGGCCCAACCTTTTCATGACCTCTGCTGAAATGAGTTTCTTTTGGCTCCCACTGTTAACAATGAATTGCGGTGACTAACCCTTCACCCACATCTATGAGTGGAAAAGATGCTCCCCCTCCTATGGATCTTCAAGCTCATTCTTTTGGATCTTGGCAATGGCAACAATGGCGTTGGGCTCCATGTCAATGATCTGCTTCCCTTTTCTATTCCCCTTGTTGGGTTCTGGCTCAAGGTTGGAACATGCATATGATTCTGAAGCCTTCAACGTGGCCATCAGTGATTGCTTGGTCTGACACTCACTTGTGTTGTGAGTGGGGCTCTTATGGAACTCACACCACTTTCTTGTGTCCTTCTTTGACTTTTTGGTGTTGTTTTTTCTTGTGGCTTCGAAGGGTTGTCTTGGGTTGCCTCATCTTGGCTTTGTCCTTGGTTTTGCAATTTGGGGATGTCACGCCAGGAGATAACTCAAATGAAATTGTATTGTTCATTCAGGTTGTCTATTATTATATACAAGGGAGTGACTATTCAGTTTCATCTTCCAATGACTCTCCATTTCCTCTATTATTTATTTACACTTATTTACAGTTGTTCACCCAATCCCTATGATTAGGTGTCAACATTCCCCCCCCTTAATCTGAAGGGATGTTGGTGATTCCAAGCATCATTCTGAATCTTTCAAGATGTTCTCTTCCAAGTGCTTTGGTGAAGATGTTTGCAATCTTCTCATTAGTGGAACAATGGCGAAGATGGATTGTTTTGGCCTCACCATGATGTTGAATCAGATGATATTTTGTATTGATGTGCTTCGTTCGATCATGGAACTTTGGGTTCTTGGCCAACTTTATTTATGACGTATTGTCAGTCATGAGTGGAGTTTATTGTACTTGTTTTACCTGCAAAACTTCCAGAATTTTCCCGAGCCACACAATTTCTTTTGTTCCCTCAGTTGCTGCCACATGTTCCGCCTTTGTTGTGGAATCTATTGGAATTGTTTATTTGCATGATCTCCAAGAGACAACTCCTGTTCCAAGACTCATAGCATAACCCGAAGTAGATACCCAAGTTTCTTTGTCTCCATCGAAGTCTGAATCAGAGTATCCAATCAAGCTGAAGTCGCCCACCTGTGTATACTTGATTCCAAAGTCTTGAGTTCCCTTCAAGTACTTTAGAACTCTTTTTGTAGCAGATCAATGTCCCTCACAAGGCTTTTTCATAAACTTGGAGAGGATTCCAACAACAAACAAAATGTCTGGTCTGGTAGTAGTCGGGTAGTTGAGAATTCCTACAAGTTGTCTATACTTTGTTGCATCCTAAAATTCTTGTCCTTCAATGGATGTGAGATTTAAGTTTTGTTCCATTGGAGTAGTTAGAGGATTGCATTCAGTCATGCCAAACCTGTTCAACAGATCTCTAACATACTTCTTTTGAGAAAGGAATATGGACTTCAGATGTTGAGTTACTTCAATACCAAGATAGTAATGAACATAGCCCAAATCAGTCATTTCAAAACATTTCCTCAATTCCTTCTTTATGGATGCAATGTAGCTCTCATTGTTCCCTATCATCAAAAGATCATCTACATATACCACAAGATATACAACTGTTTTTCCAACCTTCTTGAAAAACAAATTTGCGTCATCAAGATCATAATGTTTGAAATTGAGTTTCAGAAGATGCTCAGTTAGTTTTTCATACCAGGATCGTGGTGGTTGTTTGAGGCCATACAAGGATTTCACAAGTTTGCATAATTTATTTTCATGTCCTTTTACAAAAAATCCTTTAGGCTGGGACATAAAAATATTCTCTTTTAGATCTCCATTCAAGAAAGCAGCTTTTACATTCATTTGATGGACTTTCCAACCGTTCTGAGTTGTTAGGGCAAAGAGTGTCCGGATGGTAGCCCATTTTGCTGTGGGGGAAAAATTCTCCTCATAATCGACCCCTTCCTTCTGTGCAAAACCTTTTTCCACAAGCCTGGATTTGTTCTTGTCAAGTGAGCCATTAACTTTATACTTGTTCTGGTAGACCCACTTGCAGCCAATTGGTTTGGTTCACAATGGAGGATCAACCAGCTTCCAAGTGCCATTCTTTATCAAGGCATCATACTCCTTTTGCATTGCTTCTTTCCATTCATCATGATTAGAAGCTTCTTTGAAGGAAGTTGGTTCAAAATCTATAGACAAATTCAATTCACAATCATAAGAAACATCCATATCAACAGGTGAATCAGAGTTATCTACATCACCTCCATTTTGCCAGGTTTAATTTCTAGTTCCCGTCTTTCCAACCTCATCAAGATGAACACTTTCAATTGTCTTTGTCAGCGACATTGGGGGACCTTTCTAAGATGGTCCAAGATGCTCCGTTGATTGCGTTGGGACTGAATGAAGATTGAGTTTCCCAATTTTGTTATTCACATCACTCAAAGTATCATCTGTTGTTGGAGTTTCATACGGGGGAGAGAGTGCTTCAAAAGAAGATTCCATTGGTTGATCTAGTATAGAGATCCTGCCTTCAAGATGTGGAATTTTATTATCAAATTCTTGAAGTGATTTTTCATTTGCGAATCTATCCAAGCGATCAAGTTGTCGCTCAACAACATTGTTAGTTTTGGATGATTCAAGAAAGATTACATCTCTAGATACAACAAACTTTTTATTGACTTCATCATAGAGACGGTATGCTTTGGAGGTGTTTGAATACACAGGAAGGTACACTTATGACTTCTTGCACCAAGTTTGTTTTCATGTACCTTTGGTATCAAGGCATAACATGTGGAACCAAAGACCTTGAGATGCTTTACCGAAGGAATGTGCCCATACCACATTTCATAAGGAGTCTTGTTTCTAATAGCATTAGATGGACATCTATTCTTTACATATACAAAACATAGAACTGCATCAACCGAAAACATCAATTTTACATTTTTGAAAAACATCATGGAGCGCACTATATTTAAGATTGTCCTATTCATTCTTTCAACTACTTTGTTCTATTGGGGATTATAAGGTACAATTGTTTGATGTTTGATCCCATGTTGGCGAAGATAGTTTTCAAATTCATTTGAAGTGTATTCTTTTCCATTATCAGTGCAAATAGAGCCAATATGAGATTGTGCATCATTTTTCAATCCATGTATGAAAGTTCTTGAATGTTTGAAAAGCATCAGATTTGTTCTTCAATAAATAAACCCAACTCATTCTGGTGTAGTCATCAATAAATTTCATCATATATTTATTTTCATTTGTAGAAGGAACAAGAATTGGACCACATAAATTTGAATGAATGAGTTCAAGTTTTCTATGTGCTCTGGAATGTGAATCATGAAAAGACTGTTTGTTATGCTTTCCTAGAAAGCAAGCATCACATTGCTTAAGTTTCCTAGGAATTGTAGGCAAATCAGTAACACCATTTTTCTTCAACAAGTGGAGGCTATCATAGTTTAAGTGTCCAAATCTAGCATGCCATAATAAACTTGATGGAAATGTACCTTCTTCATAATGAGAATTGTGGGAGAAATTTTGTGCACGAGCAGAGGTACCCTGCAACTTGAGAAGCCTTTCTTCTTCTATCCCTGTCATGACAAGTGAGTGGTCTGATGCTTTTCTCACCTCAAGATTTCCTTCAAACATATGAATGGAGTGTCCTTGTTGGTGGATGTGGACCAAGGAAAACAAGTTTCTCATCAGCTATCAGAGATATAGAACATGATAGCCTGATTGTGCAAAGCCCTGATGGCTTGAGTTTTGATTTATCTGCAAAGTATACTGCTCCATCAACATTATCAGTAAATCTTCAAAAAAATCTCTTCTAAAAGTCATGTGGCAATTTGCTCTTGAATCAAGAAACCAATCATTTTTCCAAGAAGCAAGTGAAGCAGTAAATAAGTCTTCATTTACTCCAATATTACAGTGTGCCACAACATAGTGAGCGGATTCATGTGCTTTACCTTTCTCTTTGTCATTAGTTTTACCTTTGGGTTGGTTTCTTTCCTGCTCAATTCTGTCCCAAGGCAACTTACATGTGGATGTATCATGTGATCCTTCTCTTTTGCAGCGTATGCAGTGCAAATCTAGCTTTTCTCCTTGAGAGTGTCTGCTCCCCCTGCTTCTGAGATTTCTTCCTCTTCCTCTTCGACCACCTCTTCCTCTGGAAGAATCTTGAGCAAGATTCTTCTCTCTATGTGCAAGGCATATAGCCTCTTCAGAATACTGAGGAGCTTTCTTGTTCCCAAAAACTCTCTCTTTCAACAAAGTTTTTCACAAGGGAGTCAAAGGTAATATCTTTGAGGTTTCCATTTGCTTTCAATGGCTCAAGATAGTTTGAGTAAGTGGGATAAAGTGCCTTGAGAAAAGCTGTCAGAGGAATGTCCAGTTCAACATTAGTGACTTTGATATCATGCATAATAGATTTTACTTTTGATGCAAGAGCAAGAGGATCATCATTTTGTAATTCAAGGGTGAACAATTTAATTATGAGTTGAACAACTTCAAGTGTAGAGTGTGAATCATAGATTTCCTGCAATTTTTGTAAGGCTTTGAAAGCATTTGAAAATGGAAAAACATGGCGACTCACCTCTTCATTTACTGATGCTACAATCAATGCATAAGCCTTGCTATTCTTATTTTCCCAAATGGCGAATTCCTTGTCTGAGGTAGGTTTTTATGACTCTTTTTCTCCCTTTCCAACACACACTCCTTTCCACAACTCATTAAAAGTGAGAGTGTGTTTGATTTTCTGTGACCATTCTGGATAGTTCCCTTGCTTCAGATTCGCAGATCCAAAAATTCGCTTCTTTTTTTTAAACTTTTTCTTGATCTTCACAACGCATTGGCATGTCGTGCTGAGCAAGGAGATGTTCAGGAACTCCATCTCATCCTGGATATACCGGTGTAGGTAGCCGCAGTATTTGAGTACCAAATGCAACTCATAATCCTTGATACCCAACTTTGTGTGAAGGGTATGAAAAATATTTGTGAACTCCGGCACATCTTGGTCCCTTCCCTACTGTAGTGTGGTCCACTTTATGTATTTGTCCTCATAGGTCTTGACAGGGTAGTACTGCTCCTTGATGACATCTCAGAATGAATTCCAAGTGGGTGCAGCTGAAAATAGTGAGACCGTACTTTCATCCTTCTACTCGTAGTAGGTTTCCCACCAGTCCTTGACATGGGGGGCTGCTTTGAGAAGTGCAAAAGTGAGCTTTTTCTGGCTGGGAAAATCATGAACAAAAAAATAACCTTCTAGCAGATTTAACCATTTATCTATGGTATTCGCGTCTATCTCACCCTCGAATATGGGGATTTCAAAGTTAACATGTACCTTAAACAACGTGTCGTTTCCAGAGTAGCTATTAGAAACAGATGTGTCGCTCCTCGGTAGCTGTTGAAGGATCTCAGCAAAGTTTTCCATCATCGCGTTCCTTTGTCGCTCGAGGGCTTCTTCGAGAAATATTTTGATAGGATCTCCTACCCCCTCGTCTTTCTTTTCATCTTCCATGGGAGGCCGTCAGGATTTGCAATGCTGGTCTTACAAAGGTTCGACCAGTTCAAGCCCTAACTCCTTATATCCCGACCTTTTTGGGGACATGGAAAGAAAAACAGAGAAAGAGCGGACCGCTATGATACCACTGATCTAGATTTCAATAGAAATGCAACAGATTACAGATATAACCATCAATATAGAGATGCAACAGAAATAATACTTCATTTCATTAATGTAAAATACTGAAATATGCTTACAAACAGAAATATAAATAAATCAGCTAGGGCGATGGTAGCTTATCTCTGAGAAGAGATGTGGCGATTACATGCCTCTAAACTATGTTACAATGAGGCTCGAAGGCCTATTTATTGTTGAGAAACAATGGAAAACCCTAAACATCCCAAAACCTAACCCTAGGAGATGAAATGCTAAAATGTGGGCCCCGTTTGGGTAAATTGATACATCAACTTCCTGGGGTCGTAACTTTAGCATACAATCTCCGTTTGACGTGTGGAATACCTTGTTAGAAAGATATATCTGAGGACTACAATTTTGGGAAGAGAAACATCAATCCATGGACCCACGTTGCTCCCAGTTTTCCCAAAAAACTTCGTTTAGGGCCTCAAAACAACTCCGAAAGTTTAGGACCTGAAAAACTGCTAAAAATAGTAAATTGTGCTACAATTAAGGAAACTGAAAAAAATGGAAGAGATAGTTGTGGGGGTCTAAGTGGGATAGGTGGGTGGCCACCAACATCCACCTGGCTCATTCCTCCCCCCTTAGGAAGAAATGGTCCCAATTGCGTTGAGTTCCTTAATGAGATGAGGAAACTTCCACTGAACTTGGTCCCTGGTGAGTTGTTCTGCAACCTCTGATGTGTCTAGTAATGGTGGGAAGCTTGGTCGAGGGCAGTCCAGATTGAACACTCGGTGCAAGCAAAGGAATGGGGGAATGTTGTGCTCCAAATCATTATTTCCCACAACCTTGGTACTAGTGTAAGGACCATATGAGAGTGGTCTGAGCTTCTAATGGGCTCTTGTAAGGTGTTCTTTTTGCAGATGCAACCAAACTTTGTTGCGCACCTGGAACTTGTGTGGTACCTGATGTTGAACATGTCACTGCTTGTACTTGGCATTTTCCAGAATGGAGTGGTGATAGATCTGCTTAGTTGGTAGAGGTGCTCCAGAAGTCAGATTGGACGAATGCTTGACTTGACAGTGCAATGGTACCCCTGTGGTTGAGGAGAAGATGTCCCTATCTTCTTTCATGGCCATATACACCTGCTTCTATTGCATGGAGGAATCCTTCTGGGAGGCCATGGATGTGGCTACGATCTTCCCCTTACTTTGATAGCAAACTAGACATAAAATAAATTTCCTAGTTTAGGATATGATCTTATTGCCTTTCTTAACAGAGATCAAAGAAGTGGCAGTAGGTGGGGCTACCTCCGATATCCTGTATAATGTTTTACACAGAGAAATAATAACAACGTGAGGCTTTGACTAATACACAACTTGTCACTTCCACAAGTATGGTTGGCCTAATAATACATCACAAACATCAAGAGGTGCAACATCACACAATACCTCATCTGTGAAGGGCTTGATGTTGTAGGGAAGGCGCCACTGCTGGCGGATTTGGAGATCTCGTCCTTGGTGAAGCTACCCTATACTGTATGACTACGAGTGTGGTATAGTAGGTAGGCCTAACCACTTCATGACCTCTACTAGATGAGGTTATTTTGGCCCCACTGTCAACAATGAATTGCAGTGGTGAATCCTTCACCCACATTTATGAGTGGAAAAGATGCTCCCCCTCCTTTGGATCTTCGGGCTCATTCTTCTGGATCTTGGCGGTGGAAACAGTGGCATTGGGCTTCGCATCAATGATCAGCTTCCCTTTGCCATTCCCCTTATCGGGTTCTAACTCACGGTTAGAACATGTTCTAATTTTGAAGCCTTCAACTCGGCCACCAATGACTGCCTAGTCTGACACTCACTTGTGTTGTGAGTGGGGCTCTTATGGAAATCACACCACTTTCCTATGTCCTTCTTCAACTTCATGGTGTTGTTCTTTTCTTGTGGCTTTGATGAGTTATCTTGGGTTGCCCCGTCTTGGCTTTGTCCTTGGTTCTGTGATTTGGGGAAGCCTTTCCCTTGCTTTAGATTCGCAGATCCAATGCCTCGCTTCTTCTATTTAAACTTTTTCTCGATCTTGACAGCGTATCGGTACGCCGTGCCGAGCGAGGAGATGTTCAGGAACTCCATCTCCTCCTGGATATACTTGTGTAGGCAGCCACAGTATTTGAGTACCAAATGCAGCTCAGAATCCCTTATACCTAACTTTGTGCGAAGGGTATGAAAAATATCTGTGAACTTCGGGACATCTTGGTCCCTTCCCTGCCGCAGTGTGGTCCACTTTATGTATTTATCCTCACAGCTATTGATAGGGCAGTACTTCTCCTTGATGGCATCTCAGAATGAATTCCAAGTGGGTACAGCTAAAAATAGTGAGCCCGTACTTTCATCCTTCTACTCGCAGTAGGTTTCCCACCCGTCCTTGACGTCGGGGGCTGCTTTGAGAAGTGCAAAAGTGATCTTTTCCCAGTTGGGAAAATAATGAACATAAAAATAACGTTCTAGTAGATTTAACCATTTATCTACGGTATCTGAATATGTGTAACCCTCAAATATCGGGATTTCAAAGTTAACTTATACCTTAAACGACATGGTGTTTCCAAAGTAGCTATTGGAAGCAGATATGTCGCCCCTGGGTAGCCGCTGAAGGATCTGGGCAAAGTTTTCCATCATCACATTCCTTTGTCGCTCGAGGGCTTCTTTCAACAAGATTTTGATAGGTTCTCCTGCCCCCTCGTTTTTCTTTTCATTTGTTATGGGAGGCCGTTGGGATTTGCGAGGCTGGTCTTGCAAAGGTTCGACCAGTTCAAGCCCTAACTCCTTATATCTCGACCTTGTTGGGGACATGCAAGGAAAAATAGAGAAAAAGCAGACCGCTCTGATACCACTGATCCAGATTTAAATAGGAACACAACAAATTACAAGTATAACCATCAATATAGAGATGCAACAGAAATAATACTTCATTTCATTAATGTAAAATACTGAAATATGCTTACAAACAAAAATGGAAATAAACAAGCTAGGGCAATGGTAGCTTATCTCTGAGAAGAGATGTGGTAGCTACATGCCTATGAACTATGTTACAATGAGGCTCAAAGGCCTATTAATTGTTGAGAAACAATGGAAAACCCTAAACATCCAAAAACTTAACCCTAGGAGATGAAACGCCAAACAGTGGGGCCCATTTGGGTAAATTGGTACATCAACTTCCCGGGGTCATAACTTTGGTATACGATTTCCATTTGACGTGTACAATACCTCGTTAGAAAGATCTATCTGAGGACTACAACTTTGGGATGACCAACACTAAATGATGGGCAAATTTTGCTCCCATTTTTCCCAAAAAACATCATTTAGGGCCTCAAAACAGCTCCGGAAGTTCAGGACCTGAAAAAATGCTAAAAATAGTAAATTGTGCTACAATTAAGGAAACTGAAAAAATGAAAGAGACAATTTTGGGGGTCCAAGTGGGATAGGTGGGTGGCCACCAACATCCACCTGGATCAATTTTAGAAGTTAGGTTTAGTGTGTTTTCGTTTTAATTTGAGATTCGATTGATTTGTTTCTTTTGATTTATGGCTTTTATATTTTATTGTTTGTGATTTCCATTTTCTTTTTCTTTCTTTTTTCGATTTGATTTTGGTTTTATTTATTTTCATTAAAAAATCTAAAAAATTAAAACAAAATTCTAAAACATTTAAAATCTAAAATTTTAAAAAAATCTAAAACATTTATTTTTTTTTAAATCTAAAACATTTATTTTTTTTTGAAATCTTAAAAATCTAAAAACATTTTAAAAATATATAAAATTTTTGAATTTTGGTGACTAGAGAAATATATTTGTGCTTTCACAATAAAAAAATTTAATGTGACCCATAACCCATTAAAATTTCGATTTATTAACCCTTTTAATTCACTTTTATCATATTAAAAGTTTATTTTTTTTTCATTTACCACATTAAATTAATTTCCTAAGGAACAATTTAATTGATTACATAAATTTCCTTGGTGTCATTTTGTGGTAATGTTTCTCTATTGTCAAGTGCAATTAATGTTTTAAAAATTATACTGGCTATAGGTGAAGGTTAATTAATTCTAGATCTCGGTCATTAATAAAAATCATTTTAAATATGAAATCTCTTGCATGATAGAGTTTTGAGAATTTTACAATTAATCATTCATAGTCGTCGCTTTTCCACATTATAAATTGTTCTGGATAACTTGTTTTATTTAGTCTATGGTTAATGCAAATATTAAAGGCACTGGTATGCAATAATTTATATCTTGTAAATGTGTCTTATTTTAATCCATCTATCTTAATTGACCGAGACTTGCCTTAAATTCATCAAGTTGTTCATCATTAAAATCTCCTAGCGCATGTGTTCCATGGGTTACCCTCATTCATTCACCTTAGGGACTACCCCCCTTGACTTGTCTAGGAGAGAGTCTAAATAGAGTGGGTAAGGATCAGAGTGACAACCCATACTCTAAGCATTGGTTCCTAGACACTTTCTGCGACAACATTTTTGGTGCCGTTGCCAGAGACCAATTTATTAGGCCTTAGCTCTATGACATTCATCTTTCATATTTCTATCATACATTTTAGCCAGCAACGCCAACATTTTTTTGCGTCGTTGCTGGGGATAGAGTTTTTTGTCTTTGGTTTCCTCAACATTGTTTTAATCGTCTCATCATTTCTGCCATTCATTAGCCCATCAAGTGGCACAACATTTTTTGGCTCCGTTGGTGGGGATATTTTATACTCGGCATTTCATCGACATTTCCTCATCATTCTTCTCATTTCTCATCTCTCATTCGAGCCTCGAAATCCAACACTTCTTGGCATTGCCACTAAAGGACCAATTTATTGGACCTTGGCTTTACGACATTTCACCTCATTTTTCTGACGTCATTTAGTCTCTCCATCCTAACTTTCGTCATCTCTCATCTAATCCTTTCATCTACACTTTTAGCACTTGGAAATTTCAGTTCCTTTCTTGTTTGGGTGGCGACTCCACTTATTCCTCCATTATTTCTTAGACAATAAGCCCCCCCTTATATCCAGTTTTTTTTTCCTTTTGGATCGTAGAGCTAGATTCATGTTCAAGTGGTGACTCCACTTCTTTCATTTCTTACAAACATTTCTACTAGAAGATCCCTTCTTGTGGATCTCTTGATTTTCTTGAGCAGGGGTCTCTCTCTAGCATCCATTTGGTCTCTCCTTATCCATTTAAGCAAGCCATCATGGTTGACTTGTTTGCCCCATTTAATTTTACTAACTTTCTCCATGATATGCCGGAAGAGGCCATTCATAAATTACATTTATTCTCGAGTTGTGATTCAACGACTGCTAGAAATAATCTATCCAGGATTACTCATTTAATAATAAGATATTGTCATTCTTCCCAATATAAACATGAAGATGTTGAGATGTGTTTATTTGCCTTTTCTTTAGAGGGTGATGCTTTGAATTGGTTTCATAATTGTCCTAAAGATTCTTTCGCTTCTTTACAAAACATCATCAATTCTTTTAAAGATAGATATGGAGATCAAGGTGGCTTGCCTTGTGCCCTTACTACTATGCAACATAATGAAAGTGATCTTGTAAAGGATCCAACTGTCAATGAAAGATTTCAAGACAATTCTCCATATAAAAGTGTGCCTTCCACTTGTACCATTGCAAGACGAATCCATGATAGTGGAAAAACGGGAACAAGTTGTCAAATCAATGTTGACAATGAAAGAGAAAATGATAAGCATCTTATAGAAGAACTAAATCAGCTGGTTAAAGACATGCGGTTCAGTCAAATGCAACTGGTAAAAAATATGGAGTTTAGTCAAGAAATTTTTATAGTTGATTACGCCAAGGATATGAGAACTTTGTACACCCACCTAGAAAAATATGATAAGGAGATGGAAACCATGAAAATTAAACACTTCAATCATGTAGCCACCGTAGTAGAAAAGTGTTCTCAGAATATGGAGGCTATGAGGACCGACCTGCAGAGTCAACATGAGAAAGAAAGGACTTCCATGCAAAACTATTTACTTTTCATGAGAGAAAAACATGCTAAGGGCATGGAAACCTTGAAAGCTAATCATGACAGAGAAATGAGCTCTATGAAAAATTGTTTGATGACCATGAAAGTAGATAAAGATAAAGTAATAAAAGATATGGAAACTGGTCAGATATGTCTTCAAAATAAGTTATTGACCATGGAGGAAAACCATGTCAAGGAAGTTAGTGCTATGAAGGTTGAACACTCTAACGAGATGGATGCCATAACAATACAGGTACAAATTTTTTATCATCGGTTAGAGGATGAAAGAAACAAGGAAATGTCAACAGATCATAAAACTCCCTACTGATGCAGCAAGCTCCATCTTATTTTGAGGAGGTCATTTGTTCCATTGAAAAGTGGCTAATTGAAGGTGATCCAGATAAGATGGAAATTAATAAGAATCAGGTTGATGCTGACATGGTTAATCCACCTCTTAGGTTAATTAATTAAATTTTTTGGACAAAAATTAATTAAAATCCTAAGCCATAAATTTAATTAATTCTAGATCCTAGGTGAATATAAATTCTCTAAAGGAAAAATTCGTTGGTCCTTAATTTTTTTTTTTTTAAGAGAATCGGGGACCAAGGTAAATTAATTATTTTGATAAATTTTAAACGTTTGATCCTTGGGATTAAGTCAAAGTCAAAATGTTGGGGAAATTAATTGAAAATTTTAATTTTTGAATTAATTAAAATGCATTTAATTGAAAATTTTGAATTTCCCCAAATATTTAAATATTTCGATGGATGAGATTAAAAAGAAATTTTAATCCTCATCAACTGTTGAGATTTCTTTGATGAGGATCACTCGAACTAGCCATTGGAGGGTTTATCTTTAAATAGGAAGTCATTTGTTAGCCGAATCATCCGACCTTTGAGTCGTGTGCTACGCAAAAAGCTCTCATGTAATCTTTTTTTTTGAATACTAAAGAAAGACTTTGGGATTAATCTTTGTTGGTGTTACTCGTCATGGAAATAGTGTAAGATGTGTCGTTTTTCACGTGTAAATTTTTTTTAGCCATTGATAATAGCTTCTAAAAAGTGATTTGAGTATAGGTATCTTGCAGAGTCGCTGGGGTTTAAGTGATAATTTAAATGTTGAATGTAATAGAAGGTATCTCTATTTATCTGAATTTTATTATCATTTTCTCACTCTGTTTTGATGGCTAGATTAAGTTTTACAAGGAAATCTTGATTTTTAGATCATTGGACATTCGAGAAAGTTTCCAGTTAGAAAAGCCAACTCCCAATCCGTGTTTTCTGAAGAGCCCAACTTAATTTGACCTCGCGATTATCATAAGATTTTTAGCAGTGTTGCATGAATGGTTTTGAGCTAAGCACCTCCTTTAAAATTTAAAAAATTTATTTTGTATGTGAGAAATTGATGAATCTGGCTGTTGAGATTCTTGGATTATCATATTTGGGAGTGAAGTCGGACTCACACTCCCTAGATTTGATAGATCTCCCATTCTTGTGCATAGATATATAAATTATTTTTGGTTTTCTGACTTGGGTTTTTCTGGGTTTTAGTTTTTATCATTCTCTATATTATTTTTATTTTCTTGTTGTCATGCAGCTATAGATTTGAGGATGAACTTTGTATAGAGTCTATACATAGGCCCTAGAGGGTAATCTCTGGATATCTGGGGTTCATCAACATCATTTTGCAAGAATATTATTCAAAAAAAAAATTGCAGTCCAAGGGTTTAAAGAGTTTTATAAGATTTGGAAACTATCATGAGGGTTTCAAGAATAAATCTAAAGAAAACGGATATAACATCTTCATCTGGAAATTTCTCTTCAGTTCTTTGGTTACCTGTCTGCTACCTGGGGTTTTTACTTTTTTTTTTTGCTGCAAAGAAATTTTGATTTTTTTTATGTGGAAAACCTCATCCTCTCGTGCCTTCGTATCTCCTCAAATCCGCAGCTATAACTCCATATGTCTAACGCTGCCCGCAACTTCTCACCCTTCACTCACATCTGTATATTTCTCGTTGCTCCTTTCTTCAAACTTTGCTTGCTACCCACGTCCATTTCTAAAAGCCCATCCTCTCATCTCCTCTCCTGTTGCATGTGGCTTCTCCTCGCCTTCACAGTGGTGTCCGTCCAGCTCTCAACTCTTCCAGCCTCGCCTTCCGTCCTTCGCATTCTTAATCCTCTTCGTTTTTCCATTGTCGAGATCCACCTGCATACACAACAAAAGGCATTCGATTTTTATTTCCATGTATGCGTTAGTTTAGTCAGTTCCTTTTTTTCTCATATGTATATGCATTATAGTTTAGAAGTTAGGGTTAGTGTGTTTTCGTTTTAATTTGAGATTCGATTGATTTGCTTCTTTTGATTTATGACTTTTATATTTTATTGTTTGTGATTTCCCTTTTTTTTTTTTTTCAATTTGATTTTGATTTTATTTATTTTTATTAAAAAATTCAAAAAAATTAAAAACCTAAAGCATTTAAATTCAAAAAAAAAAAACTTAAACATTTAAATCTAAAAATCCAAAAAATTTAAAGTTCTAAATTTTTAAAAAATCTAATCATTATATTATTATATATATATATATATATATATATATATATATATTATATATATATATATATATATAATAATATATATATATATATATATATATATATAATCCAAAAAAATCTAAAAATTTTGAATTTTGTTGACTAAGGAATTAAATTGTGGTTTCACATTAAAAAATTTAATGTGGCCGATGGCCCATTTAAATTTCGATTTATTAACCCTTTTAAATCACTTTTTTCATATTAAAAATTAAATTTTTTCATTTACCTCATTAAATTGATTTCCTAAGGAACAATTGAATTACATAAATGTCCTTGGTGTCATGTTGTGGTAATATGTCTCTATTGTCAGGTGTGATTAATGTTTTAAAGTTTATATTTGCTATAGGTGAAAGTTAATTAATTCTAGATCCCGGTCATTAATACAAATATTTTTAAATCTAGAATCTCTTGCATGATAGAGTTTTGAGCATTTTATAATTAATCGTTCATGATTGTCGCTTTTCCACATTATAAATTGTTCTGGATAACTTGTTTTATTTAGTCTATGGTTAATGCAAATATTAAAGGCACTGGTTTGCAATAATTTATATCTTGTAATTGTGTCTTATTTTAATCCATCTATCTTAATTGAACGAGACTTGCCTTAAATTCATCAAGTTGTTCATCATTAAAATCTCCTAGAGCATTTGTTCCATGTGTTACCCTCATTCATTCACCTTAGGGACTACCCCCCTTGACTTGTCTACGAGAGAGTCTAAACAGAGTGAGTAAGGATCAGAGTGACAACCCATACTCTAAGCATTGTCGAGGTGCCTAGACACCTTGTGCGACAACATTTTTGGCGTCGTTGCGGGGGATCAATTTATTAGGCCTTATCTCTACGACATTCATCTTTCATCTTTCTATCATTCATTTTAGCCAACAACGGCAATATTTTAAGGCATCGTTGCTGGGGATAGAGTCTTTTTGTCCTTAGTTTCCTCGACATTGTTTTAATCATCCCATCATTTCCGCCATTTATTAGCCTGTCAAGTGGCAAAACATTTTTTGGCACTGTTTTCAGGGATATTTTATTCTCGGCATTTCATCGACATTTCCTCATCATTCTTCTCATTTCTCATATCTCAATCGAGCCCGCAAAGCCAACACTTCTTGGCACTGCCACCAAGGACTAATTTATTGGACTTTGGCTTTATGACATTTCACCTCATTTTTTTGAGGTCATTTAGTCTCTCCATCCTAACTCTCGTCACCTCTCATCTAATCCTTTCATCTGCACTTTTAGCACCTGGAAATTTTGGTTAGTTTCTTGTTTGGGTGGCGAATCCACTTATTCATCCATTATTTCTTAGACAATAAGTCCTCCCTTATATCCAATTGTTTTTGCCTTTTGGATCGTAGATCTAGATTCATGTTCAAGTGGCGAATCCACTTTTTTCATTTCTTATGAGAATTTATACTAGAAGCTCCCTTCTTGTGCATCTCTTGATTTTCTTGAGAAGCATCCATTTGTTCCCTTGTTATCCCTTTAAGCAAGTCAACATGGATGACTTGTTTTCCCCATTTAATTTTACTAACTTTCTCCATGATATGCCGGAAGAGGCCATTCATAAATTACCTTTCTTCTCGAGTAGTGATTTAGCGGTTGCTAGAAATTATCTATCCAGGATTACTCATATAATAATAAGATATTGTCATTCTTCCTAATATAAACATGAAGATATCAAGATGTGTCTACTTTCCTTTTCTTTAGAGGGTGATGCTTTGAATTGGTTTCATGATTGTGTTGAAGATTCTTTTGCTTCTTTACAAGACATCATCAATGCTTTTAAAGATAGATATGGAGATCAAGGTGGCTTGCCTTGTGCCCTTAGTAATATGCAACAGAACCAAAGTGATCTTGTAAAGGATCCAACTATCAATGAAAGATTTCAATACAATTCTCCATATCAAAATGTGCCATCCACTTGTATTTTTTCAAGACGAATCCATGATAGTGGAAAAATAAGAACAAGTTGTCAAACCAGTGTTGACAATGAAAGAGAAAATGATAAGCATCTTATAGAAGAACTAAATTAGTTGGTTAAAGACATGCATGAGTTCAATCAAACGCAGTTCATAAAAAATATGGAGCTTAGTCAAGAAAAATTTATAGTTGATCACGCCAAGGATATAAGAACTTTGTATACCCACCTGGAAAAATGTGATAAGGAGATGGAAATCATGAAAATTAAATGCTCTGATCACATAGCCACCATAGTAGAAAAGTGTGCTCAGAATATGATGGCTATGAAGACCAAAATGCAGAGTCATCATGAGAAAGAAAGGACTTCCATGCAAAACTATTTACTTGTCATAAGAGAAAAAAATGCTAAGAAAATGGAAACCATGAAAGCTAATCATGACAGAGAAATGAGCTCTATACAAAATAGCTTGATGACCATAATAGAAGATAATGAGAAAAAAATAAAAGATATGGAAATTTGTCAGATATGTTTTCAAAATAAGTTATTGACCATGGAGGAAAACCATGCCAAGGAAGTCAGTGCTATGAAGGTTGAACACTCTTACCAGATGGATTCCATAACAATACAGGGACAAAAATTTCAGCATCGGTTAGAGGATGAAAGAAACAAGGAAATGTCAATTGATCATAAGCCTCCTTATCTGTTGCAGCAAGCTTGATCTTATTATGAGGAGGTCATTTGTTCCATTGAAAAGTGGCTAATTGAAGGTGACCCGAATAAAATGGAAATTAATAAGAATTAGATTGATGCTCACATGGTTAATCCACCAGTCATAAAAAATCAAGTTATAACTCATGACACCTGTGAGATTGATCCATCATTCTTGACAGAGCATATTTAGAATGAAGAAAGACATGTGATGCATATCTTACATACTTCATCTGAGAGTTTTGAAGTAGAATGTTCCACATCATCAGTGATACATCCTTCCATAAATAAAAAACACAAGAGAAAGAGAATGAGAAAGCGATTTTATGCATCAGATGCCCACAAGGAGCTTGATTTTCGGATAGGAAATAGTCCTATCGTGTGTAGGATTGGACATGGAACATCTGAGAAACATCCAACATATTTTCTTGAAAGTAGACAAATGCTCAACATGCACTACATTGAACGCATTTGATGCCATGGAGAATTCTTTGTATTGTACTCCTAACCCTACACCCTTTTACTTTAGCATTTTATTTTGTAGATAGATTTATGTTTTTCATGTTGTTAGGCTAGTTAATAAATGAAGAGCTTATATATTTCATGTGCTTAATGTTATATGATGATTTTTGGATGGTCGCTACATATGCTATCTTGTGTGTTGCATGGATGCAGATTCTGGACTCTCACATTCCTCCGGTGTAGCAATGTGTCCCCAAGTAGAGCTGGATGTTGACCACTACGTGTCAACGACCCATAGCAGTACACCCCCTTTTCTTACAAAAGGGATAACACATGACCGATGTGTTAATGTCGTACAACTATCATCATCAGTTTCACTTCCAAGATGCTATGTAAACCCTTTTTGCCTGTGTATAATGTAAATAATCTCAGCAGATCCGTGGCATGTATGTAACGACCTAGGTAAACTTACTTTTCTAGTGAAGATCTCCATTTTTGGAGGATTTTTGTCTCACAGATCTATTCTCGCATGGTCGACAGAGTTTTCCTTCAATCTTACCCTAAAGTCAAAATGGATTTTGTCACTGGGATCTTAGGCGAGTCCTAGTGTGCTAGATCGAGTCTATATAAAAGTGATTTGGGAATAATCCTAACTATTTGGTTAGGTTATTTTATTACAAATTGCTTGGTCTACTGGATTATATTTGTGTCACGGAAATGGGTAGCTTGTGAGGGTCCTTTACAAATGGGTTTTCCCCTAAAGATGTAAAAAAATATGAAAGTCATGATGTAAAGTGGCTTGAGGGTTGGAAAAATAATTTATCTCCTCATAGGTTAATTAATTAAATTTCCTAGCCAAAAATTAATTAGAATCTTAATCCATAAATTTAATTAGTTCTAGGTCCTAGGTAAATTTAAATTCTCCAAAGGAAAAATTCGTTGGTCCTTAAATTTTTTTTTTTTAAGAGAATCAAGGACTAAGGTAAAATAGCTATTTTGTTAAATTTTAAGCGTTTGATTCATGGGGTTAAGTCAAAATAAAAATTCTGGGGAAATTAATTCTAAATTTTAATTTTTGAAATAATTAAAATGCATTTAATTGAAAATTTTGAATTTCCCCAAATATTTCAATATTTAAATGGATAAGATTAAAAGAAATTTTAATACTCATCAATGGTTGAGATTGCTTTGATGAGGGTCATTCGAACTAGCCATTGAAGGATTTATCTTTAAATAGGAAGTCATTTGTCAGTCGAATCATCCGACTTTTGAGTTGTGTGCTAAGTGGAAATCTCTCGTGTAATCTTTTTTTTTTTGAATAATAAAGAAATACTTTGGGGTTAATCTTCATCAGTGTTACTCTTCTTGGAAATGCTGTAAGATATTTTGCTTTTCATGTGTAATTGTTTTTAGTAATTGATAATAGCTTCTGAAGAGTGATTTGAGTACAGGTATCTTGTTTAGTTGCTGGGGTTTAAGTGATAATTTAAATTTGGAATGTAATAGCAAATATCTCTATTTATCTAAATTTTATTATTATTATTTCGTTCTACATTGCTGTCTGGATTAAGTTTTGCAGAAAAATCTTGATTTTTAGATCATCAGGCATTTGGGGAAGTTTTCTCTTGGACCATCCAACTCCTGATCCATGTTTTTTGAAGAGCCCAACTTAATTTGATCTCCGACTTATCATAAGATTTTTAGTGTTGATGCATGAAGGGTTTTGAGCTAAGCACCTCCTTTAAAATTTTAAAAATTTAATTTTTATGTGGAAAATTGATGAATATGGTTGTTGAGAGCCTTAGATTATCAAATCTGGGAGCGGAGTCGGACTCACACTCCCCAGATCCCATAGATCTGTCATTCCTATGCAAAGGTCTTTAAATTATTTTTGGGTTTCTGACTTGGGTTTTAGTTTTTATCATTGTATATCTTGTTTTTCTTCTCTTGTTTTCATGCAACTCCAGATCTGAGGAAGAAATCTGTATAGAGTCTAGATCTAGGCCCTTGAGGGTAAGATCTAGATCTCTAGGGTTCATCAACATCATTTTGCAGGAATATTGTTAAAAAAAATTGCATTCCAAGGGTTTAAAGAGTTTTAGATTTGGAAACTATCATGAGGGTTTCAAGAATAAATCTAAAGCAAAGGGATATAACATCTTAATTTGGAAATTTCTCTTCGGTTCTTTAACTACTTGTCTGCTGCCTGGGGTTTTTACTTTTTTCCTGCTGCAGAGAAATTCGATTTTCTTGCGTGGAAAACCTCATCCTCTCTTGCCTTTGTATCTCCTCAAATTCAAAGCTATAACTCCATGTGCCCAACACTGGCCACAACTTCTTGCCCTTAACTCACATCTGCATATTTCCCGTTTCTCCTTTCTTCAAACTCTGGCTGCTACCCACGCCCATTTCGAACAATCCATCCTCTCATCTCCTTCCTGCTGTGTGTGGCATCTCTTTGCCTTGAGAGTGTTGTTCGTCTAGCTCTCAACTCTTCCAACCTTGCCTTCCCATTCTTCGCGCTCTTACTCCTCTTCCTTGCCACTATCGAGCTCCACCTGCATAAACAACAAAAAGCATTTGATTTTTATTTCTATGTATGCGTTAATTTAGTTATTTCTATTTTTTATTTCATATGTATATGCATTAAAGTTTAGAAATCAGGGTTAGTGTGTTTTTGTTTTAATTTGAAATTCGAGTGATTTGTTTCTTTTGATTTATGAATTTTATATTTTATTATTTGTGATTTTCCTCCTTTTTTTTTTTTTTTTTTCCGATTTTCATTTTATTTATTTTCATTAAAAAATCTAAAAAAATTTAAAAATATAAGACATTTATTTTTTTATTAAATCTAAAACATTTAAAATCTAAAAAATCATATATATATATATATATAATATATATATATATATATATATATATATATTATATATATATATATATATATAAATATATATATATAATTATTTTTTTAATGTAAAACCTTTTTTTTTTTTAATCTAAAAAAATCTAAAAATTTTGAGTTTTGGTGACTAGGGAATTAAAATTGTGCTTTCGCATTTAAAAATTTAATGTGGCCCATGGCCCATTAAAATTTCGATTTATTAATATTTTTAATTGACTTTTGTCATATAAAAAATTATTTTTTTCATTTACCACATTAAATTAATTTCTTAAGGAACAATTGAATTGATTACATAAATTTTCTAATGTCATTTTGTGGTAATATTTCTCTATTGTCAAGTGTAATTAATGTTTTAAAATTTAGATTGGCTATTGGTGAGAGTTAATTAATTCTAGATCTCGGTCATTAATTAAAACCATTTTAACTTTGGAATCTCTTGCATGATAGCGTTTTGGGAATTTTACAATTAATCGTTCATGATAGTCGCTTTGCCACATTATAAATTATTCTGAATAACTTGTTTTATTTATTCTATGGTTAATGCAGATATTAAAGGCACTAGTTTGTAATCATTTATATCTTGTAATTGTGTCTTATTTTAATCCATATATCTTAATTGACTGAGACTTACTTTAAATTCATCAAGTTGTTCATTATTAAAATCTCCTATAACCCGTGTTCCAGATGCTACCCTCATTCATTCACTTTAGGGACTACCCCCCTTGACTTATCTAGGAGAGAGTTTAAACGAAGTGAGTAAGGATCAGAGTGACATCTCTTACTCTGAGTGTTGTCATGGTGCCTAACAAATTTGTGTGAAAATATTTTTTGGCATCATTTCCAGGGACCAATTTATTAGGCCTTTTCTCTATGACCTTCATCTTTCATCTTTCTATCATTCATTTTAGCCGACAATGCCAACATTTTTTGGCACCGTTGCTGGGGATAGAGTTTTTTTGTCCTTGGTTTCCTCGATACTGTTTTAATCATCTCATCATTTTTGCCATTCATTAGCCCATCAAGCAGCACAACATTTTTGGGCACCGTTGCCAAGGATATTTTATTCTCAGCGTTTCATCAAAATTTCCTCAACATTCTTCTCATTTCTCATATCTCATTCGAGCTAAAAAAGCCAACACTTCTTGGCACTGCCACCAAGGACCAATTTATTGGACCTTGGCTTTCCGACATTTCACCTCATTTTTCTGACATCATTTAGTCTCTCCATCCTAACTCTCATCACCTCTCATCTAATCCTTTCATCTACACATTTAGCACATGGATATTTCGGTTCGTTTCTTGTTTGGGTGGAAACTCCACTTATTCATCCATTATTTCTCATACAAGAATCCCTCCCTTATATCTAGTTGTTTTTTCCTTTTGGATTGTAGAGCTAGATTCATGTTCAAGTGGCGACTACACTTCTTTTATTTCTTACAATAATTTCTACTAGAAGCTCCCTTCTTGTGCATCTCTTGATTTTCTTGAGCAGGGGTCTCTCTCTAGCATCCATTTGGTCCCTCCTTATCCCTTTAAGAAAGTCATCATGGATGACTTGTTTGCCCCATATAATTTTACTAACTTTCTCCATGATATGCCGGAAGAGGCCATTCATAAATTACCTTTGTTCTTGGGTGGTGATTAAGTGGCTGCTATAAATCATCTATCCAAGATTATTCATATAATAATAAGATATTGTCATTCTTCCCAATATAAACATGAAGATTTCAAGATGCGTCTATTTTCCTTTTCTTTAGAGGGTGATGCTTTGAATTGGTTTCATGATTGTCGTGAAGATTCTTTCACTTTTTTACAAGACATCATCAATGCTTTTAAAGATGGATGTGGATATCAAGTTGGCTTGCCTTGTGCCCTTAGTAATATGCAACAGAATGAAAGTGGTCTTGTAAAGGATCCAACTATCAATGAAATATTTCAAGACAATTATCCATATCAAAATGTTTCATCCACTTGTATCGTTGCAAGACAAATCCATGATAGTGGAGAAATAGGAACAAGTTGTCAAATCAGTGTTGACAATGAAAGAGAAAATAATAAGCATCTTATAGAAAACTAAAGCAGTTGGTTAAAGACATACAGTTCAATCAAATGCAGCTAGTAAAAAATATGGAGCTTAGTCAAGAAAAAATTATAGTTGATTACACCAAGGATATGAGAACATTGTACACCCACCTGGAAAAACGTGATAAGGAGATGGAAATCATAAAAGTTAAACACTTTGATCTCGTAGCCACCATATTAGAAAAGTGTGCTGAGAATATGGTGGCTATGAGGACCAACATGTAGAGTCATCATGAGAAAGAAAGGACTTCCATGTAAAACTATTTACTTGTCATGAGAGAAAAACATGCTAAGAAAATGGAAACCATGAAAGCTAATCATGACAGAGAAATGAGCTCTATGCAAAATAGCTTGATGACCATCAAAGAAGATAATGAGAAAGAAATAAAAGATATGGAAACTGGACATATATGTTTTCAGAATAGGTTATTGATGATGGAGGAAAACCATGCCAAGGAAGTCAGTGCTATGAAGGTTGAATACTATAACCAGATGGATGCCATAATAATACAGGTACATAAATTTCAACATCGGTTAGAGGATGATCAATTGATCATAAGCCTCCCTATTTGCTGCAGCAAGCTCCATATTATTATGAGGAGGTCATTTGTTCCATTGAAAAGTGGCTAATTGAAGGCGACCTGGATAAAATGGAAATTAATAAGAATCAGGTTGATGCTCACATGGTTAATCCACCAATCATAAAATATCAAGTTATAACTCATGACACCTGTGAGACTGATCCATCATTCTTGATAGAGCAGATGCAGAATGAAGAAAGATATGTCATGCATATCTTACATACTTCATCTGAGAGTTTTGAACTAGAATGTTCCGCATCATCAGTGATACATCCTGCCACAAAGAAAAAGAACAAGAGAAAGAGAATTCAAAGTGATTTGATGCATCATATGGCCACGAGTAGCTTGATTTTCAGATAGGAAAAATTCCTACCGTGTGCGAGATTGGATATGGCAAATCTGAGCAACATCCAACATATTTTCCTGAAAGCAGACAAATTGTTAGCATGCACTACATTGGATGCATTTGATGCCATGGGGCATTCTTTGTATTGCATTCCTAACCCTACACCCTTTAGTTTCAGTATTTTATTTTGTAGGTAGATTTATGTTTTTCATGTTGTTAGACTAGTTAATAAATGAAGAGCTTATATATTTCATGTGCTTAATGTTATATGATGATTTTTGGATGGATACTACTTATGCTATCTTATGTGTTGCATGGATGTAGATTCTGGACTCTCACACTCCTTCGGTGCAGCAATGTGTGCCCAAGTAGAGCGAGATGTTAACCACTATGTGTCAACGACTCATAGAAGTACACCCCCTTTTTTCGCAAAAGGGATAGCGCTTGACCGATTTATTCGTGTCGTGCAACTATCATCATCAATTTCAATTCGAAGATGTTATGTAAACCCTTTCTACATGTGTATAATGTAAATAATATTAGCAGATTTGTGTCATGTATGTAACGACCTAGGTAAACCTACTTTTATAGTGACGATCTCTATTGTGGGTGGTTTTTTATCTCACCGATCTATTCTCAGATGATCGACAGAGTTTTCCTTCAGTTTTACCCCAAAGCTAGGATGAATTTTGTCACTGGGATCGTAGGCGAGTGCTAGTGTTCTAGATCGAGTCTATGTAAAAGTGATTTGGGAATAATCCTAACTATTTGGCTAGGTTATTTTATTACAAATTGCTTGGTCTGCTGGATTATATTTGTGTCACGGAAATGGGTAGCTTGTGAAGATTTTTTACAAATGGGTTTTCCCCTTGAGATGTAAAAAATGTGAAAATCATGATGTAAAGTATCTTGAAGGTTGGAAAATTAATTTATCTCCTCATAGGTTAATTAATTAATTTTTTTGGCCAAAAATAAATGAAAATCCTAAGCCATAAATTTAATTAATTCTAGGTCCTAGGTAAATTTAAATTCTCCAAAGGAAAAATTCATTGGTCCTTAAATTTTTTTTTTTAAGAGAACTAGTGACTAAGGTAAATTAATTATTTTGATAAATTTTAAGCATTTGATCCATAGGGTTAAGTCAAAGTCAAAATTTTGGAGAAATTAATTCAAAAATTTAATTTTTGAATTAATTAATGTGCATTTAATTGAAAATTTCAAATTTCCCCAAATATTTAAATATTTCAACAGATAAGATTAAAAGAAATTTTTAATCCTCATCAACGGTTGAGATTACTTTGACGAGGATCATTTGAACTAGCCATTGGAGGATCTATCTTTAAATAGGAAGTCATTTGTCAGTCAAATCATCCGATCTTTGAGTCGTGTGCTAAGCGAAAAGCTCTCATGTCATATTTTTTTTTGAATAATAAAGAAAGACTTTGGTGTTAATCTTTGTTGGTGTTACTCTTCATGGAAATACTGTAAGATGTTTCGTTTTAAGGTCTAATTTTTTTTTAGCCATTGATAATAGCTTCTGAAGATTTTTTTGAGTACAGGTACCTTGCTGGGTCATTGGGTTTAAGTGATAATTTAAATTTTGAATGTAATAGCAAGCATCTCTATTTATCTTAATTTTCTTATCATTTTCTCACTCTATTTTGATGGCTGGATTAAGTTTTGTAGGAAAATCTTGATTTTTAGATCATTGGGTGTTCAGGGAAGTTTTCTATTGGACTAGCCAGCTCCCGATCCATGTTTTCTGAAAAGCCCAACTTAATTTGATCCTAGACTTATCATAAGATTTTTAGTAGTGATGCATGAAGGGTTTTGAGCTAAGCACCTCCTTTAAAATTTAAAAAAAATAATTTTTATGTGATAAATTGATCAAACTAGCTGTTGAGAGCCTTAGATTATAATATCTGGGAGTGGAGTTGGACTCACACTCCCCAGATCTAATAGACATTCCATTCCTATTTAGAGGTCTGTAAAATATTTTTGGTTTTCTAACTTGGGTTTTTATGGGTTTTAGTTTTTATCATTGTATATATTGTTTTTGTTTTCTTGTTTTCGTGCAACTACAAATCCGAGGAAGAAATTTGTATAGAGTTCAGATCTAGGTCCTAGAAGGTAAGATCTAGATCTTTGGGGTTCATCAACATCATTTTGCAGGAATATTAAAAAAAAATGCATTCCAAGGGTTTAAAGAGTTTTAGATCTGGAAACTATCATGAGGGTTTCAAGAATAAATCTGAAGCAAAGGGATATAACATCTTAATTTGGAAATTTTTCTTCAGTTCTTTGGCTACCTGTTTGTTGCCTCGAGTTTTTACTTTTTTTTTTGCTGCAGAGAAATTTCGATTTTCTTGTGTGAAAATCCTCATCCTCTCCTACCTTCGTATCTCCTCAAATCCGTAGTTATAATTCCATATGCCCAACATTGCCTGCAACTTCTCACCCTTCACTCACATATGCATATTTCCCATTTCTCTTTTCTTCAAACTCTGTTTGCTACCTACGTCCATTTCGAACAACCCATCCTCTCATCTCCTCTCCTGCTATGTGTGTCTTCTCCTTACCTTCACAATGCTATCTGTCTAGCCCTCAACCCTTCCAACCTCGCCTTCCCATCCTTCACATTCTTACTCCTCTTCGTTGCCGCTATCTAGGTCCACCTGCATACACAACAAAAAGCATTCGATTTTTTTTCTATGTATGTGTTAGTTTAGTTATTTCTTTTTTATTATTATTTCATATGTATATGCGTTAAAGTTTAGAAGTCAGGGTTAGTGCGTTTTTACTTTAATTTGAGATTCGATTGATTTGTTTCTTTTGATTTATGAAATTTATATTTTATTGTTTGTGATTTCCTTTTTTTTTTTTAATTCCGATTTGATTTTTTAATTTCATTTTATTTATTCTCATTAAAAAACCTAAAAAATTTAAAAATCTAAGACATTTTTTTTTAAATCTAAAACATTCAAAATCTAAAAATTCCTAAAAATAAAAATCTTAATTTTTTAATAAAATCTTACTTTTATTTTTTAAAATCTAAAACATTTAAAAAAATCTTAAAATTTTGAATTTTGGTGACTAAGGAATTGAATTTGTGCTTTCACATTAAAAATTTTAACGTGGTCCATGGTCCATTAAAATTTCGATTTATTAACCCTTTTAATTCATTTTTGTCATATTAATTTTTTTTTTTTTCATTTACCACATTAAATTAATTTCCTAAGGAATAATTGAATTGATTACATAAATTTCCTAGTGTCATTTTGTGGTAATATTTCTCTATTGTCAAGTGCGATTAATGTTTTAAATTTTATATTGACTTAGGAGAAATTTAATTAATTCTAGATCTCGGTCATTAATGAAAATCATTTTAAATTTGGAATCTCTTGCATCATAGAGTTTTGGGCATTTTACAATTAATCGTTCATGATTGTCACTTTGCCACATTATAAATTGTTCTCAATAAATTGTTTTATTTAGTCTATGGTTAATGCAGATATTAAAAGCACTAGTTTGTAATCATTTATATCTTGTAATTGTGTCTTATTTTAATCCATCTATCTTAATTGACCGAGACTTGCTTTAAATTCATCATGTTGTCCATCATTAAAATCTCCTAGAACCCATGTTCCAAATGCTACCCTCATTCATTCACCTTAGGGATTACCCCCCTTTCTTGTCTAGGAGAGAGTCTAAACAGAGTGAGTAAGCATAAGAGTTATAGCCCTTACTTTGAGCGTTGTTGCGGTGCCTAGCCACTTTGTGCGATAACATTTTTTGGCACCATTGCTGGGGACCAATTTATTGTGCCTTGGCTCTACGACATTCAACTTTCATCTTTCTATCATTCTTTTTTGTTGGCAATGCCAGCATTTCTTGGTGTTGTTGCTGGGGATAGAGATTTTTTGTCCTTGGTTTCCTCGACATTGTTTTAATCATCTCATCATTTCTGCCATTCATTATCCCATCAAGCGACACAAAATTTTTTGGCGTCATTTTCAGGGATAATTTATTCTTGTCATTTTATCAACATTTCCTCATCATTCTTCTCATTTATCATATCTCATTCGAGCCCGTAAAGCCATAACTTCGTGGCACTTCCACCGAGGACCAATTTATTGGACCTTGGCTTTACATCATTTCACCTCATTTTTCTGACATCATTTAGTCTCTCCATCCTAACTCTCACCATCTCTCATCTAATCCTCTCATCTGCACTTTTAGCACTTGGACATTTTGGTTTGTTTGTTGTTTGGGTGGTGACTCCACTTATTCATCCATTGTTTCTCATACAAGAAGCCCTCCCTTATATCCAGTTATTTTTTCCTTTTGGATCGTAGAGCTAGATTCATGTTCAAGTGGTGACTCCTTTCATTTCTTACAAGAATTTCTACTAGAAGCTCCCTTCTTGTGTATCTCTTGATTTTCTTGAGCAAGGGTCTCTCTAGCATCCATTTGGTCCCTTCTTATCCCTTTAAGAAAATCATCATGGATGACTTGTTTGCCCCATTTCATTATTACTAACATTATCCATGGTATGCCGGAAGAGGCCATTCATAAATTACCTTTGTTCTCAGGTGGTGATTTAGTGGCTGCAAGAAATCATCTATCTAAGATTACTCATATAATAATAAGATATTTTCGTTCTTCACAATATAAACATGAATATGTCAAGATGCGTCTATTTGCCTTTTCTTTAGAGGGTGACACTTTGAATTGGTTTCATGATTGTCCTGAAGATTCTTTCGCTTCTTTACAAGACATCATTAATGCTTTTAAATATAGATATGGAGATCAACGTGGCTTGCCTTCTGCGCTTACTAATATGCAACATAATGAAAGAGATCTTGTAAAGGATCCAACTGTCAATGAGATATTTCAAGACAATTCTCCATATCAAAATGTGCTATCAACTTGTATTGTTGCAAGACGAATCCATGATAGTGGAAAAACAGGAACAAGTTGTCAAACCAATGTTGACAATAAAAGAGAAAATGATAAGTATCTTATAGAAGAACTAAAGCAGTTGGTTAAATACATGCAGTTCAGTCAAATGTATTTGGTGAAAAATATGGAGCTTAGTCAAGAAAAATTTATAGTTGATTATGCCAAGGATATAAGAACTTTGTACACCCACCTAGAAAAATGTGATAAGGAGATGGAAATCATGAAAATTAAACATTCCGATCATGTAGCCAACGTATTAGAAAAGTGTGCTCAGAATATCGTGGTTATGAGGATTGACATGCAGAGTCATCATTAGAAAGAAATGGCTTCCATGCAAAATTATTTACTTGTCATGAGAGAAAATCAGGTTAAGGAAATGGAAACCATGAAATCTAATCATGACAGAGAAATAAGCTCTATGAAAAATAGCTTGATTTCCATAAAAGAAGATAATGAGAAAGAAATAAAAGATATGGAAACTGGTCATATATGTTTTTAGAATAAGTTATTGACCATTGAGGAAAACCATGCCAAGTAAGTCAGTGCTATAAAGGTTGAACACTCTAACCAGATGGATGCCATAACAATACAAGTACAAAAATTTCAGCATCGATTAGAGGATGAAAGAAACAAGGAAACGTCAACTAATCATAAGCATCCCTATTTGTTGTAGCAAGCTCCATCTTATTATGATGAGGTCATTATTTCCATTTAAAAGTGGCTAATTGAAGGTGATCCCGATAAAATGGAAATTAATAAGAATCAGGTTGATGCTCGTATGGTTAATCCACTAGTCATAAAAGATCAAGTTATAACTCATGATACCTGTGAGACTGGTCCATCATTCTTGACAGAGCATATGCAGAATGAAGAAAGACATGCCATGCATATATTACATACTTCATCTAAGAGTTTTGAAGTAGAATGTTCCGCATCATCAGTGATACATCCTGCCACAAAGAAAAAGCACAAGAGAAAGAGAATGAGAAAGCGATTTGATGCATCAGATGGTCATGAGCAACTTGATTTTCGGATAATAAAAATTCCAACTGTGTGCAGGATTGGACATGGCACATCTGAGAAACATCCACCATCTTTTACTGAAAGCATAAAAATGCTCAGCATGCACTACATTGAACACATTTGATGCCATGGGGTATCCTTTGTATTGTATTCCTAACCCTACACCCTATTATTTCAATATTTTATTTTGTAGGTAGATTTATGTTTTTCATGTTTTTAGACTAGTTGATAAATGAAGATCTTATATCTTTCATGTGCTTAATATTATATGATGATTTTTGGATGGACGCTACTTATGCTATCTTATGTGTTGCATGGATGCATATTCTAGAATCACATTCCTCCAGTGCAGCAACATGTCCCTAAGTAGAGCCAGATGTTGACCACTACGTGTCAACGACCCATAGCAGTAGACCCCCTTTTTCGCAAAAGGGATAGTGCCTAACGGATGTGTTCGTATTGTACACCTATAATCATCAGTTTCACTCCCAAAATGTTATGTAAACCCTTTTTGCATGTGTATAATGTAAATAATCTCAGAAGATCTGTGTCATGTATGTAATGACCTAGGTAAACCTACTTTTCTAGTGACTATCTCCATTCTGGGAGGTTTTTTGTCCTACCAATCTATTCTTGGGTGGTCAACAGAGTTTTTCTTCAGTATTACCCCAAAGCCAGAATTGATCTTGTCATTAGGATCGTAGGCGAGTCCTAGTGTTCTAGATCGAGTCTGTGTAAAAGTGATTTGGGAATAATCCTAACTATTTGGTTAGATTATTTTATTACAAATTGCTTGGTCTGCTAGATTATATTTGTATCGTAGAAATGGGTAGCTTGTGAGATTCTTTTACAAATGGGTTTTCCCCTTGAGATGTAAAAATGTGAAAATCATGATGTAATGTGTCTTGAGGGTTGGGAAAATAATTTATCCCCTCATAGGTTAATTAATTAAATTTTCTGGCCAAAAATCAATTAAAATCCTAAGCCATATATTTAATTAATTCTAGATCCTAGGTAAACTTAAATTCTCGAAAGGAAAAATTCGTTGGTCCTTAAAAAATAAATTTTAAGAGAACCAGGGACTAAGTTAAATTAATTATTTTGATAAATTTTAAACGTTTGATCCCTGGGGTTAAGTCAGAGTCAATATTTTGAGGAAATTAATTCAAAATTTTAATTTTTGAATTAATTAAAATGCATTTAATTGAAAATTTCGAATTTCCCCAAATATTTAAATATTTCGACAGATAAGATTAAAATAAATTTTAATCCTCATCAAGGGTCGAGATTTCTTTGACGAGGATCATTCGAACTAGCCATTGGAGGATTTATCTTTAAATAGTAAGTCATTTGTCAGTCGAATCATCCGACCTTTGAGTCATGTGCGAAGTGAAAAGCTCTCGTGTAATCTTTTTCTTTTGAATAATAAAGAAAGGCTTTGAGTTTAATCTTCACCGCTGCTACTCTTCATGGAAATATTGTAGGATGTATCATTCTTCATGTGTAAATTTTGTTAGCCATTAATAATAGCTTATGAAGAGTGATTTATGTACAGGTATCTTGCTCAGTTGCTGGGGTTTAAGTGATAATTTAAATTTTGAATGTAATAGTAAGTATCTCTATTTATCTGAATTTTATTATCATTTTCTCGCTCTATTTTGATGACTGGATTAAGTTTTGTAGGAAAATATTGATTTTTAGATCATCGGGCATTCGTGGAAGTTTTCTGTTGGAACAACCAACTCCCGATCCATGTTTTCTGAAGAGCCCAGCTTAATTTGATCCCAAGTTTATCATAAGATTTTTAGTGGTAATGCATGAAGGGTTTTGAGCTAAGTACCTCCTTTAAAATTTTAAAAAAATATTTTTTTTATGTGGGAAATCGATGAATCTGGTTGTTGAGAGCCTTAGATTATTAGATCTGGGAGCGGAGTAGGACTAACACTCCCTAGATCTGATAGATTTGCCATTCTTATGCATAGATCTGTAAATTATTTTTGGTTTTCTGACTTGGGTTTATCTAGGTTTTAGTTTTTATCATTGTATATATTGTTTTGTTTTCTTGTTTTCATGCAACTACAGATCTGAAGAAGAAATCTATATAGAGTCCAGATCTAGGCCCTGGAGGGTAAGATCTAGATCTCTAGGATTCATTAACATCATTTTGCTAGAATATTATTAAAAAAAAATTGCATTCCAAGGGTTTAAAGAGTTTTAGATCTGGAAACTATAATGAGGGTTTCAAGAATAAATCTGAAGCAAAGGGATATAACATCTTAATTTGGAAAATTTCTCTTCGGTTCTTTGGCTACTTGTATGCTACCTCGAGTTTTTACTTTTTTTTTTTTGCTGCAGAGAAATTTTGATTTTCTTTTGTGGAAAACCTCATCCTCTCCTGCCTTCGTATCTCCTCAAATCTGCAGCTATGACTCCATATTCCCAACACTGCCCGTAGCTTTTCGCCCTTCACTCACATTTGCATATTTCCCGTTTCCCCTTTCTTCAAACTCTGCCTACTGCCCACATCCATTTCGAACAACCCATCCTCTCATCTACTGTCCTGCTGCGTGTAGTTTACCCTTGCCTTCACAACATTGTCCATCCAGTTCTCAACTCTTCCAACCTCACCTTCCCATCCTTCACATTCTTACTCCTCTTCGTTGTCACCATCGAGCTCCACCTGCATACACAACAAAAAGCATTCAATTTTTATTTCTATGTATGCGTTAGTTTAGTCATTTATTTTTTTCATTTCATATGTATATGCGTTAAAGTTTAGAAGTCAAGGTTAGTGTGTTTTCGTATTAATTTGAGATTCGATTGATTTGTTTCTTTTGATTTCTGATTTTTATATTTTATTGCTTGTGATTTCCCTTTTTTTTTTCGATTTGATTTTTCGATTTTCATTTTATTTATTTTCATTAAAAAATCTAAAAATATAAGACATATATAATATATATATATATATATATATATATATATATTATATATTATAACATTTAGTTTTTTTTTTTTTTTTTTTTTATCTAAAGAAATCTAAAAATTTTGAATTTTGGTGAGTAGAGAATTAAATTTGTGCTTTCACATTAAAAATTTTAATGTGGCCCATGGCCCATTAAAATTTTGATTTATTAACCCATTTAATTCACTTTTGTCATATTAAAAATTTAATTTTTTCAATTACCACATTAAATTAATTTCATAAGGAACAATTGAATTGATTACATAAATTTCCAAGTGTCATTTTGTGGTAATATTTCTCTATCTTCAAGTGTGATTAATGTTTTAAAATTTATATTGTCTATAGGGAAAAGTTAATTAATTCTAGATCTTGCTCATTAATGAAAATCATTTTAAATTTGGAATCTCTTGCATCATAGAGTTTTGGGCATTTTACAATTATTCGTGCATGATTGTCGCTTTGCCACATTATAAATTGTTCCGAATAACGCATTTTTATCTAGCTTATGGTTAATGTATATATTAAAGGCACTAGTTTGTAATCATTTATTTCTTGTAATTGTTTCTTATTTTAATCCATCTATCTTAATTGACCGAGACTTGCTTTAAATTCATCAAGTTGTCCATCATTAAAATCTCCTAGAATTTGTGTTCCAGATGCTATCCTCATTCATTCACCTTAGGGACTACCCCCCTTTCTTTTCTAGGAGAGAGTCTAAATGGAGTGAGTAAGGATCAGAGTTACAACCCTTACTCTGAGCATTGTTGCAGTGTCTAGCCACTTTGTGCAGCAGGACCAATTTATTGGGCCTTGGCTCTACGACATTCATCTTTCATCCTTTTATCATTCATTTCAGCTGGAAATGCCAACATTTTTGGCACCTTTTCCAGGGATAGAGAATTTTTGTTCTTGGTTTCCTCAACATTGTTTTAATCATCTCATCATTTCTGCCATTAATTAGCCCGTTAAGCGGCACAACAATTTTTTACGTCATTGCCAGGGATATTTTATTCCCGGCATTTCATCAACATTTCCTCATCATTCTTCTCATTTCTCATATCTCATTCGAGTCTCCAAAGCCAACACTTCTTGGCACTACCACTAAGGACCAATTTATTGGACCTTGGCTTTACAGCATTTCACCTCATGTTTCTAATGTCATTTAGTCTCTCCATCCTAACTCTCATCATCTCTCATATAATCCTTTCATCTACACTTTTAGCACCTAGACATTTCGGTTCGTTTCCTGTTTAGGTGGAGACTATACTTATTCATCCATTATTTCTCAGATAAGAATCCCTCCCTTATATCCAGTTGTTTTTTCCTTTTGGATTGTAGAGCTAAATTCATGTTTAAGTGGCGACTCCACTTCTTTCATTTATTACAAGAATTTCTACTAGAAGCTCCCTTCTTGTGCATCTCTTGATTTTCTTGAGGAGGGGTCTCTCTCTAGCATCCATTTCATCCCTCCTTATCCCTTTAAGCAAGTCATCATGGATGAATTTTTTGCCCCATTTAATTTTACTAACTTTCTCCATGATATGCCGGAAGAGGCCATTCATAAATTACCTTTCCTCTCGGATGGTGATTCATCGGCTGCCAGAAATCATCTATCCAGGATTACTCATATAATAATAAGATATTATCATTCTTCCCAATATAAACATGAAGATGTCAAGATGCATCTATTTTCCTTTTCTATAGAGGTTGATGCTTTGAATTGGTTTGATGATTGCCCTGAATATTCTTTCACTTCTTTACAAGACATCATCAATGCTTTTAAAGATAGATATGGAGATCAAGGTAGCTTTCCTTGTGCCCTTAGTAATATGCAACATAATTAAAGTGATCTTGTAAAGGATCCAAATATTAATGAAATATTTCAAGACAATTCTCCATATCAAAATGTGCCATCCACTTGTATCATTGCAAGACGAATCCATGATAGTGGAAAAACAGGAACAAGTTGTCTAATCAATGTTGACAATGAAAGAGAAAATGTTAAGCATCTTATAGAAAAACTAAAGCAGTTGGTTAAAGACACGTAGTTCAATCAAACACAATTGGTAAAAAATATGGAGCTTAGTCAAGAAAAATTTATAGTTGATTACGCCAAGGATATAAGAACTTTGTACATCCACCTAGAAAAACATGATAAGGATATGGAAATCGTGAAAATTAAACACTCTGATCACGTAGCCACCGTATTAGAAAAGTGTGCTAAGAATATGATGGCTATGAGGACCAACATGTAGAGTCATCATGAGAAAGAAAGGACTTCCATGCAAAACTATTTACTTGTCATGAGAGAAAAACATGCTAAGGATGGAAACCATGAAAGCTAATCATGACTGAGAAATGAGCTCTATGCAAAATAGCTTGATGACCATAAAAGAAGCTAATGAGAGAAATAAAAGATATGGAAGCTCGTCAGATATGTTTTCATAATAAGTTATTGACCATGGAGGAAAACCATGCCAAGGAAGTTAGTGCTATAAAGGTTGAACACTCTAACTAGATGGATGCCATAACAATACAGGTACATAAATTTCAACATCGGTTAGAGGATGAAAAAAACAAGGAAACATTAATTGATCATAAGCCTCCCAATATGTTGCAGCAAGCTCCATCTTATTATGAGGAGGTGAACTTTTCCATTGAAAAGTGGCTAATTGACGGTGACCCGGATAAAATGGAAATTAATAAGAATCAGGTTGATGCTCACATGGTTAATCCACCAGTCATAAAAGATCAAGTTATAAATCATGACACCTGTGAGACTGATCCATCATTCTCGACAGAGCAGATGAAGAATGAATAAAGACATGTCATGCATATCTTACATAATTCATCTGAGAGTTTTGAAGTAGAATGTTCCACATCATCAGTGATACATCCTGCCACAAAGAAAAAGCACAAGAGAAAGAGAATGAGAAAGTGATTTGATGCATCAGATGACCACGAGCAGCTTGATTTTCAGATAGGAAAAGGTCCTACCATGTGCAGAATTGAACATGACACATCTAAGAAACACAACATATTTTCCTGAAAGCAAACAAATGCTCAACATGCACTACATTTAACGCATTTGATGTCATGGGGACCCTTTTATTGTATTCTTAACCCTACACCCTTTTATTTCAGTATTTTATTTTGTAGGTGGATTTATGTTTTTCATGTTGTTAGACTAGTTAATGAATGAAGAGCTTACATATTTCATGTGCTTAATGTTATATGATGATTTTTGGATGGACACTACTTATGCTATTTTGTGTGTTGTGTGGATGCAGATTCTGGACTCTCACATTCCTTTGTTGTAACAACGTGTCCCCAAGTAGAGCTAGATGTTGACCACTACGTGTCAATGACCCATAGCAGTACACCCCCTTTTTTTGCAAAATGGATAGCGCCTGATTGATGTGTTTGTGTCGTACAAATATCATCATCAGTTCCACTTTCAAGATGTTATGTAAACCCTTTTTTTCATGTGTTTAATGTCAATAATCTCAGCAGATCCGTGTCATGTATGTAACAACCTAGGTAAACCTACTTTTCTATTGATGATCTCCATTCTCGGAGGTTTTCTTCCCCACCGATCTATTCTCCGATGGTCTACATAGTTTTCCTTCAGTCTTACCCCAAATCTGAAATGGATTTTGTCACTGGGATCATAGGCGAGTCCTAGTGTTCTAGATCGAGTCTATGTAAAAATGATTTGAGAATAATCCTAACTATTTGGTTAGGTTATTTTATTACAAATTTCTTGGTCTGATGGATTATATTTGTGTCGTAGAAATGGGTAGCTTGTGAGGGTCTTTTAAAAATGGGTTTTCCCCTTGAGATGTAAAAAATGTGAAAATCATGATGTAAAGTGTCTTGAGGGTTGGAAAAATAATTTATCCCCTCATAGGTTAATCAATTGAATTTTATGGCAAAAAATTAATTAAAATCCTAAGCCATAAATTTAATTAATTCTAGGTCCTAGGTAAATTTAAATTCGTCATAGGAAAAATTTGTTGGTCCTTAAAAAATAAATTTTAAGAGAACCACAGACTAAGTTAAATTAATTATTTTGATAAATTTTAAGTGTTTGATCCCTGCGGTTAAGTCAAAGTCAAAATTTTGGGGAAATTAATTCAAAATTTTACTTTTTGAATTAATTAAAATGTATTTAATTGAAAATTTCGAATTTCCCCAAATATTGAAATATTTCGACGGATATATTAAAATAAGTATTATGGGGTTTACCCCTGTGAGCATCACCTGATGCAATGAGTGCTAAGTGAACTATTCAAAAATCATGAGAAATTAATCAATTATGACTACCTCTCATGGAAATGGTCATATGTGAATGACTTACTTAACACAGTTGAATCCCAAAAATGATATCTAATAAGATTAAAATAAATTTTAATCCTCATCAATGGTCGAGATTGCTTTGACGAGGATCATTTGAGCTAGTTATTGGAGGATTTATCTCTAAAGAGGAATTCATTTGTTAGTCGAATCATCCGACCTTTGAGTCGTGTGCTAAGCGAAAAGCTCTCGTGTAATCTTTTTTTTTTGAATAATAAAGAAAGACTGTGGGATTAATCTTCATCGGTGTTACATTTCATGGAAATACTGTAAGATGTGTCATTTTTCATGTGCAAATTTTTTTAGCCATTGATAAAAGCTTCTGAAGAGTGATTTGAGTATAGGTATCTTGCTTAGTGGCTGAATTTTAAGTGATAATTTAAAGTTTGAATGTAATATCAAGTATTTCTATTTATCTGAATTTTATTATCATTTTCTTGCTCTATTTTTATGGTTGGATTAAGTCTTGCAGAAAAATCTAGATTTTTTGATCATCAGGCATTCGAGGAAGTTTTTTATTGGACCAACCAACTCCCGATCCATGTTTTCTGAAGAGCCCAGCTTAATTTGATCCTGGGCTTATCATAAGATTTTTAGTGGTGATGCATGAAGGGTTTTGAGCTAAGCACTTCCTTTAAAATTTTAAAAATTTATGTGGGAAATTGATGAAGCTGGTTGTTGAGAGGCTTAGATTATAAAATCTGGGAGCAAATTTGGACTCGCATTCCCCAGATCTGATAAATCTGCCATTCCTATGCATAGATCTATAAATTATTTTTGGTTTTCTAACTTGGGTTTCTATGGGTTTTAGTTTTTTTATCATTGTATATATTGTTTTTGTTTTCTTGTTTTCGTGAAACTACGGATCTGAAGAAGAAATCTGTATAGAGTCCAGATCTAGGCCCTGGAGGGTAAGATCTGGATCTCTAGGGTTCATCAACGTCATTTTGCTAGAATATTATTCAAAAAAAAAGTTGCATTCCAAGGGTTTAAAGAGTTTTAGATCTAGAAACTATAATGAGAGTTTCAAGAATAAATCTGAAGCAAATGGATATAACATCTTAATTTGGAAATTTCTCTTCGGTTCTTTGGCTACCTGTCTACTGCTTGGCTTTTTAATTTTTTTTTGCTGCAGAGAAATTTTGATTTTCATGTGTGGAAAACCTCATCCTCTCCTTCCTTCATATCTCCTCAAATCCACAGTTATAACTCCATATGCCCAACACTGCTCGTAACTTCTCGCCTTTCACACACATCTGCATATTTCCCATTTCTCCTTTCTTCAAACTCTGCCTGCTACCCATGTCCATTTCAAACAACCCATCCTCTCATCTCTTCTCCTTCTGCGTGTGGCTTTTCCTTGCCATGACAACGTTGTCCGTCCAACTCTTAGCTCTTCCAACCTCACCTTCCCATCATTCGCATTCTTACTCCTCTTTGTTGTCATCGTCGAGCTTCACCTGCATACACAACAAAAAGCATTCGATTTTTATTTCTATGTATGCATTTTTTTTCTTTTTCATATGTATATGTGTTAAAGTTTAGAAGTGAGGGTTAGTGTGTTTACATTTTAATTTGAGATCTGATTGATTTGTTTCTTTTGATTTATGAATTTTATATTTTATTGTTTGTGATTTCCAGCCTTTTTTTGTTAAGTAAACTTGACTCGGATAGAGTCAAAGGAGGTTAAACAGTGATGGTTTTGGGGCACATGGTATTGTTCACCCATGGTGTTCTGCCCGTGGTATTATATGTCATGGAGCCTATAAAATGTTGGAAGGACTTCATTGTAATGCAAGGGCTTGGAGGTGAGCGGTGAAGGCTCACTTGGCCGGATTGGCTAGGGCTTTGGCCAGGATAATGAAATTTCATTATGATTGGTTTTTCCCCAGATTTGGGGTTTTCCCAGATAAACATGTGTGTTTATGTGTCTATGGTTGTTGCTGGTTATTTTTATATTTGTTTCTCTCAGTAATTCTCCATAATTAATTTGTGTTCTCGGTCAAATTTCTTAAGTCCCACATTGACTAGAAGTGGGGAGGATCATGGGTATATAAGGATGGACAAATATCTCCATTGGTATGAGGCCTTTTGGGGGTAAAGCCCAAAAACAAATCCATGAGGGCTTAGGCCCAAAGTGGACAATATCATACCATTGTGGAGATATGTGGTGTCTAGAGTGCTTACAAGTGGTAATAGAGCCAAGTTCCGCAGTTAGGCAAGTGGATGAATCCTTGGAATGCTGAACGAAGGTGGTGGGCCCCGGTAATATCACGATGGGATCTGTGGATGAGCTCGGTTAGATAGGCGGTGTGCTCTAGATTCTTCATGGACGTGTCCTGGTCACAACACAGTGAAGAGGAGTTGACCTGGGATAGAGCAAGCTCTCGAGGTAGGTGGTGCTCCATGTAAGGCGTGTGCTTCCAACGCATTGGAGCAGAAAATCCTAGTTGAGGCATGTGCTTCCAACGCATTGGAGTAGAGAATCTTGGTTGGTAGAGAGTGGACAGATGGATAATCGTTTGAGGGGAGGCTTGATGGTCCTTTGTTCAAGGGGAGGATTGTTGGGTATACGACCAAAGTCCCACATTGACTAGAAGTGGGGAGGATCATGGGTATATAAGGATGGACAAATATCTCCATTGGTGTGAGGCCTTTTGGGGGTAAAGCCCAAAATCAAATCCATGAGGGCTTAGGCCCAAAGTGGACAATATCATACCATTGTGGAGATATGTGGTG
>APFE030619637.1:290700-353569 GCA_000404065.3 Pinus taeda
TAAAAATTTTGAATTTTGATGACTAAGGAATTAAATTTGTGCTTTCACATTAAAATTTTAAATGTGGCCCATGGCCCATTATAATTTTTATTTATTGACCCTTTTAATTCACTTTTTCCATATTAAAAAATTATTTTTTTCATTTACCACATTAAATTAATTTCCTAAGGAACAATTGAATTGATTACATAAATTTCCTAGTGTCATTTTGTGGTAATATTTCTCTATTGTCAAGTGCAATTAATGTTTTAAAATTTATATTGGCTATAGGAGAACATTAATTCTAGATTTCAGTCATTAATGAAAATTAAATTTGAAATCTCTTGCACAATAGAGTTTTGGGCATTTTACAATTAATCGTTCATGATCGTCGCTTTGCCACATTATAAATCGTTTTGAGTAACTTGTTTTATTTAGTCTATGGTTAATGTAGATATTAAAGGCACTAGTCTGTAATCATTTATATCTTGTAATTGTGTCTTATTTTAATCCATTTATCTTAATTAAATGAGGATTTTTTTAAATTCATCAAGTTGTTCATCATTAAAATCTCCTAGAATTTGTGTTCCAGATGCTACCCTCATTCATTCACCTTAGGGACTAACCCCCTTGCTTGTCTAGGAGAGAGTCTAAACGGAGTGAGTAAGGATCAGAGTGACAGCCCTTACTCTGAGCATTATCGCGGTAAATAGATACTTTATGCGAGAACATTTTTTGGTGTCATTGCCAGGGACCAATTTATTGGGCCTTGGCTCTACGACATTCATCTTTCATCTAGTTTCTATCATTCATTTTAGCCAAAAATGCCAACATCTTTTGGCATCATTGCCGGGGATATAGTTTTTTTGTCCTTGGTTTCCTCGACATCATTTTAATCATTTTCGCCATTCATTAGCCCTTCAAGTAGTACAACCTTTTTTGGCGCCATTCTTGGGGATATTTTATTCTTGATGTTTCATCGGCATTTCCTCATCATTCTTCTCATTTCTCATCTCTCATTCGAGCTCACAAAGCCAACACTTCTTGGCACTACCACCAATGACCAATTTATTGGACCTTGGCTTTACGACATTTCACCTCATTTTTCTGACGTCATTTAGTCTCTCCATCCTAACTCTCGTCATCTCTCATCTAATCCTTTCATTTGCACTTTTAGCACCCGGACATTTCAGTTCGTTTCTTGTTTGGGTGGCGACTCCACTTATTCATCCATTATTTCTCATATAAGAATCCCTCCCTTATATCTAGTTTTTTTTTGCGTTTTGAATCGTAGAGCTAGATTCATGTTCAAGTGGCGACTCCACTTATTTCATTTCTTACAAGAATTTCTACTAGAAGCTTCCTTCTTGTGGATCTCTTGATTTTCTTGAGCAAGGGTCTCTCTGTAGGATCCATTTGGTCCCTCCTTATCCCTTTAAGAAAGTCATCATGGATGACTTGTTTGCCCCATTACATTTTACTAAATTTCTCCATGATATGCCGGAAGAGGCCATTCATGAATTACCTTTGTTCTGGGGTGGTGATTTAGCTGTTGCTAGAAATCATCTATCCATGGTTACTCATATAATAATAAGATATTTTCGTTCTTCCCAATATAAACATGAAGATGTCAAGATGCGTCTATTTTCCTTTTCTTTAGAGGGTGATGCTTTGAATTGGTTTCATAATTGTCCTGAAGATTCTTTCGCTTCTTTACAAGACATCGTTAAAGCTTTTAAAGATAGATATGGAGATCAAGGTGGCTTGCCTTGTGCCCTTAGTACTATTCAACATAATGAAAGTTATCTTATAAAGGATCCAACTGTCAATGAAAGATTTCAAGATAATTTTCCATATCAAGATGTGCCATCCACTTGTGCCATTGCAAGATGAATCCATGATGGTGGAAAAACAAGAACGAGTTGTCAAACCAATGTTGAAAATGAAAGAGAAAATGATAAGCATCTTATAGAAGAACTAAAGCACTTGGTTAAAGACATGCAATTTAGTCAAACACAGCTAGTAAAAAATATGGAGCTTAGTCAAGAAAATTTTATAGTTGATTATGCTAAGGATATGAGAACTTTGTACACCCACCTAGAAAAACGTGATAAGGAGATGGAAATCATGAAAATTAAACACTTCGATTACATAGCCACTGTAGTAGAAAAGTTTGCTCAAAATATGGAGGCTATGAGGACCAACATGCAGAGTCATCATGAGAAAGAAAAGACTTCCATGCAAAACTATTTACTTGTCATGAGAGAAAAACATGCTAAGGAAATGGAAACCATGAAAGCTAATCATGACAGAGAAATGAGCTCTATGTAAAATTGCTTGATAACCATAAAAGAAGATAATGACAAAGTAATAAAATATATGGAAACTAGCCAGATATGTCTTCAGAATAAGTTATTGTCCATGGAGGAAAACCATGCCAACGAAGTCAGTGCTATGAAGGTTGAACACTCTGACTAGATGGATTCCATAACAATAGAGGTGGAGAAATTTCAGCATTGGTTAGAGGATGAAAGAAACAAGGAAATGTCAACAGATCATAAGCCTCCCATTTGTTGTAGCAAGCTCCATCTTATTATGAGGAGGTCATTTGTTCTATTGAAATTTGGCTAATTGAAGGTGACTCGGATAAAATGGAAATTAATAAGAATCAGGGTGATGCTCACATGATTAATCCACTAGTCATAAAAGATCAAGTTATAACTCATGACACATGTGAGATTGATGCATCATTCTTGTCAGAGCAGATGTAGAATGAAGAAAGACATGTCATGCATATCTTACATACTTCATTTGAGAGTTTTGAAGTAGAATGTTCCAAATTATCCGTGATACATCCGACCAGAAAGAAAAAGTGCAAGAGAAAGAGAATGAGAAAGCGATTTGATGCATTTGATGGTCGCGAGCAGCTTGATTTTGGATAGAAAAAGTCCTACAGTGTGCAGGATTGGACATGGCACATCTGAGAAAAAACCAACATATTTTCTTGAAAGCATGCAAATGCTCAACATGCACTACATTGAACGCATCTGATGCCATGGGGCATCCTTTGTATTGTCTTCCTAATCTTACTCCCTTTTATTTCATTATTTTATTTTGTTGGTAGATTTATGTTTTTGATGTTGTTAGACTAGTTAATAAATGAAGAGCTTATATATTTCATGTGCTTAATGTTATATGATGATTTTTTGATGGACGCTACTTATGTTATCTTGTGTGTTGCGTGGATACAGATTCTACACTCTCACATTCCTCTTGTGCAGCAACGTGTCCCCAAGTAGAACCAAATGTTGACAACTAACAACCCATAGAAATACACCCTCTTTTTTCGCATAAGGGATAACGCTTGAGTGATGTGTTTGTGTCATACAACTATCATCATTTGTTTCACTCCCAAGATGTTATGTAAACCCTTTCTGCATGTGTATAATATAAATAATCTCAACAGATCTGTGACATGTATGTAACAACCTAGGTAAACCTACTTATCTAGTGACGATCTCCATTATGGGAGGTTTTTTGTCTCGCCGATCTATTCTCGAATGGTCGAAAAAGTTTTCCTTTAGTATTACACCAAAGCCAGAATGGATTTTGTCACTGGGATCGTAGGCGAGTCCTAGAGTTCTAGATTGAGTCTCTGTAAAAGTGATTTAGGAATATTCCTAACTATTTGGTTAGGTTATTTTATTACAAATTGTTTATTCTACTGGATTATATTTGTGTCGCAAAAATGGGTAATCTGTGAAGGTATTTTACAAATGGGTTTTCCCCCTTGAGATGTAAAAAATGTGAAAATCATGATGTAAAGTGTCTTGAGGTTTATAAACATAAATTTATCCCCTCATAGGTTAATTAGCTAAAATTTTTGGCTAAAAATTGATTAAAATCCTAAGCCAGAAATTTAATTAATTCTAGGTCCTAGTTGAATTTAAATTCTCCAATCCCGGATGTGGTTGTACATAAGGATTGACCTGATGACAGCGGAACGGGATGGAAAATGGCATAGCCACATGGCCACCTGTAAGCTCGCACACAAAGCAATAAACCCGCCTTATAGCAGCAGTAAGTGCCATTCAATGCGGCACTTGAATCAACTCACTAGCGCCATCCTGCCTCGACTCTGAATCATGGCACCATCAGGTAATATTCGACCCACTTCCTTTGTTTGTATTCTTCTACCTCTAAGTTGCAAGTGCCCCCTGGCTACAGTGGAGCCAAGTACATGCAGTGCAATGGGCAGGCAATGCAACATTCTATGCTGCATAGAGTTTGGATAGGGCAACCATTACTCTCAGAGCTTGATTTGCAACATGACTTTCGATCCTGAGCCTTTTTAACCTTCACCCTCAGCGGATCGCTCAGTGCTGACCTCTCACAGGCAGCCTCTTCATCCCCATTCCATCATGCCTCGACTGCGCCAGTGAATGCGTAGCAGAAGGGGTAGCAGCAGAGGTAGATTGGCCCGTTCTTCGCCCTGAGCAGTCTCGGACTCCTCTTCCCCCTCAGCCCATTATCTTGAAACTCGAAGTGGTAGAGGACGCACTCACATTGTCCACTCCCTGTATTTGCAAACCACCATTCCAATTAATGATATCCTCTCCAACTCTGAGAAATCCATCCATTTAGCCCAATTCATGTACCACTGCTCTCTGAATCGACCACTCATCAAGGCTACCATCACAGTTACCTTCCAAGAGGAGCCTTCTAGTGACAAAGGCTGCCCCACCTGCGCAATGGAGAAGAATGATAATGAGCAGGGCAAGCCTCCCGTAGCGGAGCAAAATCATGAACCTCTAGCGAAGGATGATATGGGTGCGCTGTCGAATGACGAGGACGACAAGGATGCCTACAGGTATTTCATTATCGAAGAACACCTGTCAGCATCGAATGACACCTAAATCACCACATGTCTTCAACTTTAAGGTTCCTGACAACCATGCCTATGGGTTTAATAAATAAATTTTAAGAGATCAAAGGACTAAGGTAAATTAATTATTTTGATAAATTTAAGCCTTTGATCCCTGGGGTTAAGTCAAAGTCAAAATTTTGGGAAATTAATTCAAAAATTTAATTTTTGAATTAATGAAAATACATTTAATTGAAATATCGAATTTCCCCAAATATTTAAATATTTCGACGGATGAGATTAAAAGAAATTTTAATCCTCATCAACTATCGAGATTTCTTTGATGAGGATCACTTGAACTAGCCATTGGATGACTTATCTTTAAATAGGAATTCATTTTTCAGTCGAATCATCCGAACTTTGAGTCATGTGCTAAGCGTAAAGCTCTCGTGTAATATTTTTTCTTGAATAATAAAGAAAGACTTTGGGGTTAATCTTCACGGTGTTACTCTTCATGGAAATACTATAAGACGTGTCGTTTTTCATGTGTAATTTTTTTTTTGACCATTGATAATAGCTTCTGAAGAGTGATTTGAGTACAAATATGTTGCTCAGTCATTGGGGTTCAAGTGATAATTCAAATTTTGAATGTAATAGTAGGTATCTCTATTTATCTTAATTTTATTATGATTTTCTCGCTCAAATTTGATGGCTAGATTGAGTTTTGCTGGAAAATCTTGATCTTTAGATCATCGGGCATTCGGGGAAGTTTTCAGTTGGACCAACCAATTCTCGATCTATGTTTTCTGAAGAGCCCAGCTTAATTTTATCCTGGGCTTATCATAAGATTTTTAGTGGTGATGCATGAAGGGTTTTGAGCTAAACACCTCCTTTAAAATTTTAAAATTTTAATTTTTATGTGGAAAATTGATTAATCTCGCTGTTGACAGCCTTAGATTATCAGATCTAGGAGCGGAATCATACTCACACTCCCTAGAAGTGATAGATTTATCATTCCTGCACATAGATCTGTCCTTCGCATTCTTACTCCTCATCGCTGCCACCGTCGAGCTCCACCAGCATACACAACAAAAAGCATTCGATTTTTATTTCTATGTATGCGTTAGTTTAGTTAGTTTTTTTTTTTTTTTGGCATATGTATATGCGTTAAAGTTTAGAAGTTAGGGTTAGTGTGTTTTTGTTTTAATTTGAGATTCGATTGATTTGTTTCTTTTGAATTATGACTTTTATATTTTATTGTTTATGATTTCCCTTTTTTTTTTCGATTTGATTTTTTGATTTTGATTTTATTTATTTTCATTAAAGAATCTAAAATATTTAGAAATCTAAACATTTATTTAATTTTTTAATCTAAATATTTTAAAATCTAAAAATCCTAAAAATAAAAATTTTAAAAATCCAAAACATTAATTTTTGTTTTAAAAAATCTAAAACATTTAAATTTTATTTTATTTTTATTTATTTATTTATTTATTTTTTAAATTTTTTTTAATTTCAGTGATTAAGGAATTAAATTTATGCTTTCACATTAAAAATTTTAGTGTGGCCCATGGCCCATTAAAATTTTGATTTATTAACCCTTTTAATTCACTTTTGTCATATTAGAAATTTAATTTTTTCGTTTACTACATTAAATTAATTTCCTAAGGAACAATTGAATTGATTACATAAATTTCCTTGGTGTCATTTTGTGGTAATATTTTTCTATTGTCAAGTGTGATTAATGAGTTTAAAATTTATATTGGCTATAGGAGAAAGTTAATTAATTCTAGATCTCGGTCATTAATGAAAATCATTTTAAATCTAGAATATCTTGCATGAGAGAGTTTTGGGCATTTTACAATTAATCGTTAATGATCGTCGCTTTGCAATATTATAAATTGTTCTGGATAACTTGTTTAATTTAGTCTATGGTTAATGCAAATATTAAAGGCACTGGTCTGTAATCATTTATATCTTGTAATTGTGTCTTATTTTAATCCATCTATCTTAATTAACTGAGACTTGCTTTAAATTCATCAAGTTGTTCATCATTAAAATCTCCTAGAGCCCGTGTTCCACATGCTACCCTCATTCATTCACCTCAGGGACTACCCCCCTTGACTTGTCCAGGAGAGAGTCTAAATGAAGTAAGTATCAGATTGACAACCCTTGCTTTGCGCGTTGTCGCGGTGCCTAGACACTTTGTACGACAACATTTTTTGGCATCGTTGCTGGGGACCAATTTATTGGGCCTTGGCTCTACGACATTCATCTTTCATGTCTTTATTATTCATTTTAGCCACCAACGCCAACATTTTTTGGCGCCATTTTCGGGGATAGAGTTTTTTTTTCCTTGGTTTCCTCAACATTGTTTTTATCATCTCATCATTTCCACCATTCATTAGCCCATCAAGCGACACAACATTTTTTGGTGTCGTTGTCGAGGATATTTTATTCTCGGTGTTTCATCGACATTTCCTCATCATTCTTCTCATTTCTCATCCCTCATTCGAGCCCACAAATCCAATACTTCTTAGCACTGCCACCAAGGACCAATTTATTGGACCTTGGATTTAAGTCATTTCACCTCATTTTTCTGACGTCATTTAGTCTCTCCATCATAACTCTTGTCATCTCTCATCTAATCCTTTCATCTGCACATTGAGCACCTGGACATTTCGGTTTGTTTCTTGTTTGGGTGGTGACTCCACTTATTCATCCATTATTTCTCAGACAAAAAGCCCTCCCTTATATCCAGTTGGTTTTGCCTTTTGTATCCTAGAGCTAGATTCATTTTCAAGTGGTGACACCACTTCTTTCATTTCTTACAAGAATTTCTACTAGAAGTTCCCTTCTTGTGGATCTCTTGATTTTCTTGAGCAGGGGTCTCTCTCTAGCATTCGTTTTATCCCTCCTTATCCCTTTAAGCAAGCCATCATGGATGACTTGTTTTCCCCATTTCATTTTACTAACTTCCTCCATGATATGCTGGAAGAGGCCATTCATAAATTACCCTTGTTCTCAGGTGGTGATTCAGCCGCTGCTAGAAATCATCTATCCACGATTACTCATATAATAATAAGATATTATCTTTCTTCCCAATATAAACATGAAGATGTCAAGATGTGTCTATTTGCCTTTTCATTAGAGGGTGATGCTTTGAATTGGTTTCATAATTGTCTTGAAGATTCTTTTGCTTCTTTACAAGACATCATTAATGCTTTTAAAGATAGATATGGAGATCAAGTTGGCTTACCTTGTGCCCTTAGTACTATGCAACAGAATGAAAGTGATCTTGTAAAGGATCCATCTGTCAATGAAATATTTCAAGACAATTCTCCATATCAAAATGTGCTATCCACTTGTACTGTTGCAAAACGAATCCATGATAGTGGAAAAATAGGAACAAGTTGTCAAACCAGTGTTGACTATGAAAGAGAAAATGATATGCATCTTATAGAAGAACGAAAGCAGTTGGTTAAAGACATGCATTTTAGTCAAACGCAACTACTAAAAAATATGGATCTTAGTCAAGAAAAAATTATAGTTGATTACTCCAAGGATATGAGAACTTTATACACCCACTTGGAAAAATGTGATAAGGAGATGGAAATCATGAAAATTAAACACTCTGATCATGTAGCCACCGTAGTAGAAAAGTGTGCTCAAAATATGGAGGCTATGAGGACCGACATGCAAAGTCATCATGAGAAAGAAAGGACTTCCATGCAAAACTATTTACTTGTCATGAGAGAAAAACATGCTAAGGAAATGGAAACCATGAAAGCTAATCATGACAGAGAAATGAGCTTTATGAAAAATTGTTTGATGACCATAAAAGCAGATAATCACAAAGTAATAAAAGATATGGAAACTGGTTAGATATGTCTTCAGAATAAGTTATTGACCATCGAGGAAAACCATGCCAAGGAAATCAGTGCTATGAAGGTTGAACACTCTAACCAGATGGATGCCATAACAGTACAAGTATAGAAATTTCAGCATCGGTTAGAGCATAAAAGAAGTAAGGAAATGTCAACAGATCATAAGCCTCCCTATCTGTTGCAGCAATCTCCATCTTATTATGAGGAGGTATTTTTTTCTATTGAAGAGAATCTAATTGAAGATGACCTGGATAAAATGGAAAATAATAAGAATTACGTTGATGCTCACATGGTTAATTCACCAGTCATAAAAGATCAAGTTATAACTCATGACACCTGTGAGACTGATCCATCATTCTTGACAAGGAAGATGCATAATGAAGAAAGACATGTCATGCATATCTTACATACTTCATCTGAGAGTTTTGAAATAGAATGTTCCACATCATCAGTGATACATCATGCCACAAGAAAAAGAGAAAGAGAAAGAAAATGAGAAAGTGATTTGATGCATCAGATGGACATGAGCAGCTTGACTTTCAGATATGAAAAAGTCCTACCGTGTGCAGAATTGGACATGGCACATCTGAGAAACAACCAATAGATTTTCCTGAAAGCAGGCAAATGCTCAACATGCACTACATTGAATGCATTCAATGCCATGGGGCATCCTTTGTATTGTATTCCTAACCCTACACCCTTTTATTTCAGTATTTTATTTTGTAGGTAGATTTATGTTTTTCATGTTGTTAGACTAGTTAATAAATGAAGAGCTTATATCTTTCATGTGTTTAATGTTATATGATGATTTTTTGATGGACGCTACTTATGTTACCTTGTGTGTTGCGTGGATGCAGATTCTAGACTCTCACATTCCTTCAATGCAGTAGCGTGTCCCCAAGTAGAGCCATATGTTGATCACTATGTGTCAACAACCCATAGTAGTAGACTCCATTTTTTTGCAAAAGGTATAGCGCCTAACCGATGTGTTCATGTCATACAACTAGCATCATCAGTTTCACTTCCAAAATGTTATGTAAACCATTTTTTCATGTGTATAATGTCAATAATCTCAAAATATCCATGTCATGTATGTAACGACCTAGGTAACTTACTTTTCTATTGACACTATCCATTTTGGGAGGTTTTTTGTCTCACCGATCTATTCTCAGATGGTCGACAGAGTTTTCCTTTAGTCTTACCCTAAATCTAGAATGGATTTTGTCTCTGGGATCATAGGGGAGTCCTAGTGTTCTAAATTGAGTCGATGTAAAAGTGATTTGAGAATAATCCTAACTATTTGGTTAGGTTATTTTATTACAAATTGCTTGGTCTATTGGATTATATTTGTGTCGCATAAATGGGTAGTCTGTGAGGTTCTTTTACAAATGGGTTTCTCCCTTGAGATGTAAAAAATGTGAAAATCATGATGTAAAGTGTCTTAAGGGTTGGAAAAATAATTTATCCCCTCATAGGTTAAGTACTTAAATTTTTTGGCCAAAAGTTAATTAAAATCCTAAGCAAGAAATTTAATTAATTCTAGGTCTTGGGTGAATTTAAATTCTCCAAAGGAAAAATTCATTGGTTATTAAAAAATAAATTTTGAGAAATCTAGGGACTAAGGTACATTAATTATTTTGATAAATTTTAAACCTTTGATCCCAAGGGTTACATCAAAGTAAAAATTTAGGGGAAATTAATTCAAAATTTAAATTTTTGAATTATTTAAAATGCATTTAATTGAAAATTTCGAATTTCCCCAAATGTATAAATATTTCGACGGATGAGATTAAAAGAAATTTTAATCCTAATCAATGGTCGAGATTGCTTTGACAAGGATCACTCGAACTAGCCATTAGAGGATTAATCTTTAAATAAGAATTCATTTGTCCGTTGAATCATCCGACCTTTGAGTCGTGTGGTAAGCAAAAATCTCTCTTGTAATCTTTCCTTTTGAATAATAAAGAAATACTTTCGGGTTAAGCTTTGTCGGTGTTACTCTTCATAGAAATACTGTAAGATGTGCCGTTTTTCATGTGTAAATTTTTTTATCCAATGATAATAGCTTCTGAAGAGTGAGTTGAGTACAAGTATCTTTCTCAGTCGTTGGGGTTTAAGTGACAATTTAAATTTTGAATGTAATAGAAGGTATCTCTATCTATTTGAATTTTATTATAATTTTTTCGCACTATTTTTGATGGTTGGATTGAGTTTTGCAGGAAAATCTTGATTTTTAGATCATCGAACGTTCAAGGAAGTTTTCAGTTAGACTAGCCAACTCTCGATCCGTGTTTTCTAAAGAGCCCAACTTAATTTGATCCCGGTATTATCATAGATTTTTAGTGGTGATGCATGAAGGGTTTTGAGCTAAGAATCTCCTTTAAAATTTAAAAAAATTCATTTTTATGTGGGAAATTGATGAATATGGCTGTTGAAAGCCTTAGATTATTGGATCTGGGAGCGGAGTCAGACTCACACTCCCCAGGTCTGATAGATCTTCCATTCCTGTGCATAGATATGTAAATTATTTTTGGTTTTCTGACCTGGGTTTTTCTGGGTTTTAGTTTTTATAATTGTATATATTGTTTTTGTTTTCTTGTTCTGATGTAGCTATAGATGTGGGGAATAAATCTGTATAGATTCCAGATCTAGGTCCCAAAGGGTAAGATCTAGATTTCTAGGGTTCATCAACACCATTTTGCAGGAATATTATTAAAAAAAAATTGTAGTCCAAGGGTTTAAAGAGTTTTAGATCTGGAAATTTTCATGAGGGTTTGAAGAATAAATCTGAAGAAAAGGGATATAACATCTTAATTTGGAAATTTCTCTTCAGTTCTTTGACTACTTGTTAGCTGCCTAGGTTTTTTTTTTTTTTTGCTGCAGAGAAATTTCTATTTTTTTGTTTGCAAAACCTCATCCTCTCCTGCCATTGTATCTCCTCAAATCTATAGCTATACATCCATATGCCCAAAACTGCCCGCAGCTTCTCACCCTTCACTCACATCTGCATATTTCTCATTGCTCCTTTCTATAAACTCTGCTTGCTACCCATGTCCATTTCGAACAACCAATCCTCTCATCTCCTCTCCTGTTGCGTGTGGCTTCTCCTTGCCTTCACAACATTGTCCGTCCAGCTCTTAGCTCTTCCAACCTCTCCTTCCCGTCCTTCACCTTCTTACTCCTCTTCACTACCACCATCGAGCTCCACCTGCATACACAACAAAAGGAATTCGATTTTTATTTCTATGCATGTGTTATTTTAGTTAGTTCTTTTTTTTTTCATATGTATATGCGTTAAAATTTAGAAGTTAGGGTTAATGTCTTTTCATTTTAATTTGAGATTCGATTGATTTATTTTTTTGATTTATGAACTTTATATTTTATTTTTTGTGATTTCCCTTTTCTTTTTCATTCATTTTAGCCGGCAACGCCAACATGTTTTGGCGCTATTGTCGGGGATAGAGTTTTTTTGTCCTTGATTTGCTCGACATCGTTTTAATCATCTCATCATTTCTGCCATTCATTAGCCTGTCAAGCAGCACAACATTTTTTGGCATTGTTGCCGGGGATATTTTATTATCAGCATTTCATCGACATTTTCTCATCATTAATTTCATTTCTCATCTCCCATTCGAGCCCACAAAGCTAAAACTTCTTTCCGTTGCCACCAAGGAGAAATTTATTAGACCTTGGCTTTACGACATTTCACCTCATTTGTCTGACATCATTTAGTCTCTCCATCATAACTCTCATCATCTCTCATCTAATCCTTTCATTTGAATTTTTAGCCCCTGGACATTTTGGTTCATTTCTTGTTTGGGTGGCAACTTCACTTATTCATCCATTATTTCTCAGATAATAAGCCTTCCCTTATATCCAATTGCTTTTGCCTTATGGATCCTAGAGCTAGATTCATGTTCAAGTGGCAACTCCACTTCTTCAATTTATTACAAGAATTTCTACTAGAAGCTCCCTTTTTGTGGATCTCTTGATTTTCTTGAGCAGGGGTCTCTCTCTAGCATCAATTTGGTCCCTCCTTATCCCTTTAAGAAAGTCATCATGGATGACTTTTTTTCCCCATTCATTTTACTAACTTTCTCCATGATATGCTGGAAGAGGCCATTCATAAATTACCTTTATTCTCGGGTGGTGATTCATCCGCTGCTAGAAATCATCTATCCAGGATTACTCATATAATAATAAGATATTGTCATTATTTCCAATATAAACATGAAGATGTCAAAATGCATCTATTTTCCTTTTCTTTAGAAGCTGATGCTTTGAATTGGTTTCATAGTTTTCCTGAAGATTATTTCGTTTCTTTACAAGACATCATTAATTCTTTTAAAGATAGATATGGAGATCAAGGTAGCTTACCTTTTTCCCTTAGTACTATGTAACAAAATGAAAGTGATCTTGTAAAGTATTTAGCTGTCAATGAAAGGTTTCAGGAAAATTCTCCATATCAAAATGTTCCATCCACTTGTACCACTGCAAGATGAATCCATGAAAGTGGAAAAACAGGAACAAATTGTCAAATTAGTGTTGACAATGAAAGAGAAAATGATAAGCATATTATAGAAGAAATAAAGTGGTTGGTTAAAGAAATGTAGTTTAGTCAAACACAAATGGTAAAAAATATGGAGCTTAGCAAGAAAAATTTATAGTTGATTATGATAAGGATATGAGAATTTTGTACACCCACCTGGAAAAAGATGAAAAGGAGATGGAAATCATAAAAATTAAGCACTTCGATCACATAGCCACCATAGTAGAAAATTGTGCTCAGGATATGAAGGCTATGAGGACCGACATGCAGAATCATCATGAGAAAGAAAGGACTCCCATGCAAAACTATTTACTTGTCATGAGAGAAAAACATGCTAAGGAAATGGAAACCATGAAACCTAATCATGACAGAGAAATGGGATTTAGGCAAAATTTCTTGATGACCATAAAAAAAGATAATGACAAAGTAATAAAAGATATGGAAACTAGTCATATATGTCTTTAGAATAAGTTATTGACCCTGGAGGAAAACCATGCCAAGGAAGTCAATGCTATGAAGGTTGAACACTCTAACGAGATGGATACCGTAACAATACAGACACAAAAATTTCAACATCGGTTAGATGATGAAAGAAACAAGGAAACATCTACAAATCATAAGCCTCAATATCTACTGTAGCAAGCTCCATCTTATTATGAGGAGGTCATTTGTTCCATTGAAAAATGGCTAATTGAAGGTGACCCGGATAAAATGGAAATTAATAAGAATCAGGCTGATGCTCACATGGTTAATCCACCAGTCATAAAAGAACAAGTTATAACTCATGACACCTATGAGATTGATCCATCATTCTTGACATAGTAGATGTAGAATGAAGAAAGACATGTCATGCATATCTTACATACTTCATCTGAGAGTTTTGAAGTAGAATGTTCCACATCATTAGTGATACATCCTGCCACAAAGAAAAAGCGAAAGAGAAAGAGAATGAGAAAGCAATTTGATGCATCAGATGACCGCGAGTAGCTTGATTTTCAGATAAGAAAAATCCCTACCGTGTGCAGGATTGGACATGGCACATCTGAAAAACAACCAACAGATTTTCCTGACTGTAGGAAAATGCTCAACATGCACTACATTGAACGCATCTGATGCCATGGGGCATCCTTTTTATTGTATTCCTAACCCTACACCCTTTTATTTCAGTATTTTATTTTGTAGGTAAATTTATATTTTTCATGTTGTTATACTAGTTAATAAATGAAGAGCTTATATCTTTGATGTGTTTAATGTTATATGATGATTTATGGATGGACGCTACTTATGTTATCTTGTTTGTTCTGTGAATGCAGATTCTGGACTCTCACATTCCTCCAGTGCAACAATGTCTCCCCCATGTAGAGCCAAATGTTGACCACTACTTGTCAATGATCCATTGCAGTACACCCCCTTTTTCACAAAACGGAAAGCGCTTGACCGATGTGTTTGCATCGTACAACTATCATCATAAGTTTCACTTCCAAGATGTTATGTAAACCCTTTCTGAATGTGTATAATCTAAATAATATCAACAAATCCATGTCATGTATCTAACGACCTAGGTAAACCTAGTTTTCTAGTGACGATCTCCATTATGGGAGGTTCTTGTCTCACCGATCTATTCTTGGATGGTCGACAGATTTTTTCTTCAATCTTACCCTAAAGCAAGAATGGATTTTTTCATTGGGATCGTAAGAAATTCCTAGTGTTCTAGATCGAGTCTATGTAAAAGCTATTTGGGAATAATCCTAACTATTTGGTTAGGCTATTTTATTACAAATTGCTTGGTTTGCTTGATTATATTTCTATCGCAAAAATGGGTAGTCTGTGAGGGTCTTTTACAAATGGGTTTTCCCCCTTGAGATGTAAAAAATGTTAAAATCATGATGTAAAGTGTCTTAAGGGTTGGAAAAATAAATTATCCCCTCATAGGTTAATTAATTAAATTTTTTGGCAAAAAATTAATTAAAATCTTAAGCCAGAAATTTAATTAATTCTAGGTCCTAGGTGAATTTAAATTCTCCAGAGGAAATATTCGTTAGCCTTTAAAAAATAAATTTTAAGAGATCTAGGGATTACGGTAAATTAATTATTTTGATAAGTTTTAAGCCTTTGATCCCTGGAGTTAAGTCAAAGTCAAAATTTTGGGGAAATTAAGTCAAAATTTTAATTTTTGAATTAATTAAAATGCATTTAATTGAAAATTTCAAATCTCCCTAAATATTAACATATTTCGACGAATAAGATTAAAAGAAATTTTAATCCTCATCAACGATTGAGATTTTTTTGATGAGGATCACTTGAACTAACCATTAGAGGATTTATCTTTAAATAGGAAGTCATTTGTCTATCTAATCATCCGACCTTTGAGTCGTGTGCTAAGCAAAAAGCTCTAGTGTAATTGTTTTTTAATAATAAAGAAAGACTTTGAGGTTAATCTTCACCGGTGTTACTCTTCACCGGTGTTACTCTTCATGGAAATACTGTAAGATGTGTCTTTTTTATGTGTAAATATTTTTTAGCCATAGATAATAGCTTCTGAAGAGTGATTCTAGTACAAGTATCTTGCTCAGTCGCTGGAGTTTAAGTGATAATTTAAATTTGAATGTCATAGCAGGTATCTCTATTTATCTTAGTTTTATTATCATTTTCTCGCTCTATTTTAATGGCTGGATTGAGTATTATAGGAAAATCTTGATTTTTATATCATTGAGCATTCAGAGAAGTTTTCAGTCGGACCAACCAACTCCCGATCTGTGTTTTCTGAAGAGTCTAACTTAATTTGATCCCGAGATTATCATAAGATTTTTAGTGGTTATACATGAAGAGTTTTGAGCTAAGAACCTCCTTTAAAATTTTAAAAAATTAATTTTTATGTGGAAAATTGATGAATCTGGTTGTTGAGAGCCTTAGATTATCATATCTGGAAGCAGAGTCGAATTCACACTCCCCGATTCTGATAGATCTTCCATTCATTTGCATAGATCTGTAAATTATTTTTGGTTTTCTAACTTGGGTTTTTTGGGTTTTAAATTTTATCATTGTATATAATGTTTTTGTTTTCTTGTTGTCGTGTAGCTACAAATCTGAGGAATAAATCTATATAGAGTCTAGATCTAGGCCCAGGAGGGTAAGATCTGGATCTTTGGGCTTCATCAACATCATTTTGCAGGAATATTATTAAAAAAAATTGCAGTCCAAGGGTTTAAAGAGTTTTAGATCTGGAAACTTTCATGAGGGTTTCAAGAATAAATTTGAAGCAAAGGGATATAACATCTTAATCTACAAATTTCTCTTCTTTTCTTTGGTTACCTGTTTGCTGCTTAGGGTTTTTACTTCTTTTTTTTTTTGATGTAGAGAAATTTCAATTTTTTTTTTTTTTGTGTGGAAAACCTCATCCTCTCCTGCCCTTGTATCTCCTAAAATCTGCAGCTATAACTCCATATGCCCAAAACTGCCCACAACTTCTAACCCTTCACTCACATCTACATATTTCTCATTGCTCCTTTCTTCATACTCTTCTTGCTACCCATGTCCATTTCGAACAACCCATCCTCTCATCTCCTCTCCTATTGTGTGTGGCCGGATTTTATTTCTATGTATAGTTAGTTCTTTTTTTCATTTCATAACTATATGCATCAAAGTTTAGAAGTGAGGGTTAGTCTATTTTCGTTTTAAAATGAGATTCAATTGATTTATTTCTTTTGATTTATGACTTTATATTTTATTGTTTTTGATTTCCTTTTTTTTTTTATTTTATTTATTTTCATTAAAAATCTAAAACATTAAATCTTTTTTTTAATCTAAACATTTAAAATCTAAAAAATCTTAAAAATTAAAATCTAAAGATTTAAAAAATTTTAAAAATCTAAAACATATTTTTTAAAAAATCTAAAACATTTAATTTTTGTTTTTGAATCTAAAAAAATCTAAAACATTTACTAAATCATTTTTTTTAAATCTAAAAAAATCTAAAATTTTTGAATTTTGCTGACTAAAGAATTAAATTTGCACTTTCACATTAAAATTTTTAATGTGGCCCATGACCCATTAAAATTTCGATTTCTTAACCCTTTCATTTCACTTTTGTCATATTAATTTTTTTTTTTTTTTATTTTTATTTACCACATTAAATTAATTTCCTAAGGAACAATTGATTTGATTACATAAATTTCCTTGATGTCATTTTGTGGTAATATTTCTCTGTTGCCAAGTGTGATTGATGTTTTGAAATTTATACTGGCTATAGAAGAAAGTTAATTTAATTCTAGATCTCAACCATTAATGAAAATCATTTTAAATATGGAATCTCTTGCATGATAGAGTTTTGGGCATTTTACAATTAATCATTCATGATCGTCGCTTTGCCACATTATAAATTGTTTTGGATTACTTGTTTTATTTAGACTATGGTTAATGCAAATATTAAAGGCACTCGTATATAATCATTTATATCTTGTAATTGTGTCTTATTTTAATCCATCTATCTTAATTAACCAAGACTTGCTTTAAATCCATCAAATTGTTCATCATTAAAATCTCCTAGAGCCCGTGTTCCACAGGTTTCCCTCATTCATTCACCTTAGGGACTACCCCACTTGACTTGTCTAGGAGAGAGTCTAAACGGAGTAAAGATCAGAGTGACAACCCTTACTCTGAGCATTGTCATGGTGCATAGATACTTTGTACGAGAACATTTTTTGGCGTCATTGCCAGGGACCAATTTATTGGGCCTTGGCTCTACGACATTCAACTTTCATCTAGTTTCTATCATTCATTTGAGCCAGAAATGCCAACATATTTTGGCGTCGTTGCCGGGGATATAGCTTTTTTGTCCTTGGTTTCCTCGACATTGCTTTAATCATTTCATCATTTTCGCCATTCATTAGCCCTTCAAGTGGCACAACATTTTTTGGCGCCATTGTTGGGGATATTTTATTCTTGACATTTCATCGACATTTCCTCATCATTCTTCTCATTTATCATCTTTCATTCAAGCTCACAAAGCCAACACTTCTTAGCACTGCAACCAAGAACCAATTTATTGGACCTTGGCTTTATGACATTTCACCTCATTTTTCTAAGGTCATTTAGTCTCTCCATCCTAACTCTTGTCATCTCTCATCTAATCCTTTCATCTGCACTTTTAGCACCTAGACATTTTAGTTCGTTTCTTGTTTGGGTGGCGAGTTCACTTATTCATCCATTATTTCTCAAACAAGAAGCCCTCCTTTATATCAAGTTGTTTTTGCCTTTTGGATCCTAGAGGTAGATTCATCTTCAAGTGGTGACTCCACTTCATTCATTTCTTACAAGAATTTCTATTAGAAGCTCCCTTCTTGTGGATCTCTTGATTTTCTTGAGCAGGGGTCTCTCTCTAGCATCCATTTGATCCCTCCTTATCCCTTTAAGCAATTCATCATGGATGACTTGTTTTTTGCATTTCATTTCACTAACTTTCTCCATGATATGCCGGAAGAGGCCATTCATAAATTACCTTTGTTCTCGGGTGGTGATTCAGCCACTGCTAGAAATCATCTATCCATGATTAGTCATATAATAATAAGATATTATCGTTCTTCCCAATATAAACATGAATATGTCAAGATGCATCTATTTGTCTTTTCTTTAGAGGGTGATGCGTTGAATTGGTTTCATAACTGTCATGAATATTCTTTCGCTTCTTTACAAGACGTCATCAATGCTTTTAAAGATAGATATGGATATCAAGGTGGCTTGCCTTGTGCCCTTAGCACTATGAAACAAAATGAAAGTGATCTTGTGAAATATCCAACTATCAATGAAAGATTTCAAGACAATTCCCCATATCAAAATGTGCCATCCAATTGTATTGTTGCAAGATGAATCCATAATAGTGGAAAAACACGAACAAGTTGTCAGATCAGTGTTGATAATGAAAGAGAAAATGACAAGCATCATATAGAAGTACTAAAGAAGTTGGTTAAAGACATGTAATTCAGTCAAACACAGCTGGTAAAAAATATAGAGCTCAGTCAAGAAAAATTTATAGTTGATTACGCCAAGGATATGAGAACTTTTTACACCCACCTGGAAAAACGTGGTAAGGAGATGGAAATCATGAAAATTAAACACTTCGATCGTGTAGCCACCATAGTAGAAAAGTGTGCTCAGAATATGGAGGCTATGAGGATCGACATGAAGAGTCATCATGAGAAAGAAAGGACTTTCATGCAAAACTATTTACCTGTCATGAGAGAAAAACATGTTAGGGAAATGGAAACCATGAAAGCTAATCATGACAGAGAAATGAGCTCTATGCAAAATTGTTTGATGACCATAAAAGTAGATAATGACAAAGTAATAAAAGATATGAAAACTGGTCAGATATGTTTTCAGAATAAGTTATTGACCATGGAGGAAAACCATGCCAAGGAAGTCAGTGCTATGAAGGTTGAATAGTCTAACTAGATGGATTCCATAACAATACAAGTACAAAAATTTCAGCATCGGTTAGATGATGAAAGAAACAAGGAAACGTCTATAGATCATAAGCCTCCCTATCTGCTGCAGCAAGCTCCATCCTCTTATGAGGAGGTCATTTGTTCCATTGAAGAGTGGCTAATTGAAGGTGACTTGGATAAAATGGAAATGAATAAGAATCAGGTTGATGCTCACATGGTTAATCCACCAGTCATAAAAGATCAAGTTATAACTCATGACACCTACGAGATTGATCCATCATTCTTGACAAAGAAGATGCAAAATGATGAAATACATGTCATGCATATCTTACATACTTCATCTGAAAGTTTTGAAGTAGAATGTTCTACATCATCAATGATACATCCCGCCACAAAGACAAAGCGCAAAAGAAAGAGAATGAGAAAGTAATTTGATGGATCAAATGGCCACAAGCAACTTGATTTTCAGATAGGAAAAAGTCCTACGTGTGCAGGATTGGACATGGCACATCTGAGAAACAACAACCAGATTTTCCTGAAAGAAGGAAAATGTGAGAATTCACTACATTGAATGCATTTGATGCCATGGGGCATCCTTTGTATTGTATTCCTAACCCTACGCCCTTTTATTTCAATATTTTATTTTGTAGTTAGATTTATGTTTTTCATGTTGCTAGACTAGTTAATTAATGAAGAGCTTATATATTTGATGTGCTTAATGTTATATGATGATTTTGGATGGACACTACTTATGTTATCTTGTGTGTTGCGTGGATGTAGATTTTGGACTCTCACATTCCTCCGGTGTAGCAGCGTGTCCCCAAGTAGAGCCAGATGTTGACCACTACGTGTCAACAACCCATAGCAAAACACTTCTTCTTTCACAAAAGGGATAGTACCTGATCGATGTGTTCGTGTCATACGACTATCATCTTAAGTTTCATTTCCAAGATGTTATGTAAACCCTTTGTGCATGTGTATAATGTAAATAATTTTAGTAGATCTGTGTCATGTATGTAACGACCTAGGTAAACCTACTTTCCTAGTGACGATCTCCATTCTGGGAGGTTTTTTGTCTCACTGATTTATTCTCGGATGGTCGACAGAGTTTCCCTTCAGTATCACCCCAAAACCGGAATGGATTTTGTCACTGGGATCATAGGTGAGTCCTAGTGTTCTAGATCGAGTCTATGTAAAAGTGATTTGGGAATAATCCTAACTTTTCCCCTGGAAAAATCGTAATCTTTCATTTATCTTTTGAAAAATTACATATTGTAGATGCACATGGGTGCATATGCTATAGTCTGTCAGCCTGAAAAAAGGCTCAGCAGGTGCTCAAAAAAACATCAGCGTATTTGCCAGAAACATCACGCAGGATGTTCATATAAGTGCTATTCTGTTGATATATACATATTTGCCACATAGGGCCATTCATATTCTTTCTTGTCCAAAAGTGAAAAAACAAAATAAACTATACAATGACTGTCAAAAATATGTTTGTTGTTCGTTTCATGGACTATCTGCCCTGTGGTAGTGAGGGTCTATGTAAGGTCGGTGGTAATATTGGAAAGCATTTGACCCTCGCTACTCCTGGATCAGCCACTCCCCTCGGGGAAGTGACATGGCCTCCTAGGATAGTTCATCGACACTGCTGTTATATTCCCTGTAGATATGTTTGCAAGTGATATCATTAAAAAGTGCCTTCATGTTGTTTATATCATCCAATATATTGATGAGTGTGTGAGTGTGGCATGTAGTGATATTATTGAACCAATCTAGAATGATCTTCGAATCTCCATATATATGAATGACCATGCAGTTATGACTCAATGAGAAACGCATGAGATGACGAAGAGAAATGAGTTCAGCAAAATTGTTTGAGCCAATCCCCAGGCCCATTCGAACTTTATAGTAGTGTTGTTCACTGATGTAGAGGATGAAGCTACCTCCACATCCCTGCTGTTGTGCTGCACCATCAAAAAATGCCCAAGGGACATTTTTTTCAATGTGCGGGGGGTCATGAGGCCTACGGATGCGCGGTTGGGGTGGCTCAGGCATATCGTTGAAATGATATGATGAGAGCAGATGTGTGCGGCCAACTAGCTGGTTTGCCATCGAATATATTCTGGTTCCGTACCAACCATAGGTACCAACAGATAATAATTGGGAGGCTCTGTAATTTAGATCCTCTCTGCCTGTGATACCAGCTCCCATGCTCAAATAATGTCATCGCCATCCCATGTGCCTGAAAAACTGATACATGTAGATATGTTTTGCCACAATTCTATCAGAGATGTACACTTCAAAAAGAGGTGTGGAGTCAACTCAACGGAATTTTTACATAGTGTACACCAGGTAGGCCCATAGATGGCTTGCTGCATGAGATTTTCCCCTGTGGGGACTTTGTCTTTTAATATGCACCATAAAAATAATTTTGTCCGAGGTGGCGCTGTGAGTTTCTAGATAGCCTTCCACCAGAAAGTAATCAGATCCGACACTTTGTGTGAAATCAACGCTTGATAGCCCAACTTAGGAGTATACATACCGCTATTTGAGCGGTGCCAAATGAGCTCATCTGATCCTTCTTTGATCCTGATGTGTGATTCAAGAAGGGCTGTGATGTAATCGTTCCATTCTTGATGCTAGCATTGTGGTAAATTTAGTTGATGAGCGGATTTCCATCGTTGTGCAAATATGGTGGAATTAAGAAGATCTGCAATAGTTGCTAGGACTGTAATCTCGTGGGAGTGCAGATGTTGTATGAGTTCCATGGAGAGTAGATGCTTGCCACCACTACCAATCCATGGATCAAGTCCAACACGAGCCAAATGTCCATCGTTTATTCTCCAAACCAGATTTTCCCTTATGAGAGGTAGTGAATGAAGAAGTGCCTTCCATATAGATGAGATGCCGATTTTTGGCCAGTTTGGTAGCCAAATCCATTCCAAAATAATCATAGGCCAAATATATTTGTGATATGAGATGCTGGTCCAGAGATTTTGTCCCGTGAGAAGAGTCCACCCCATCTTTGCTGCGAGACCCTGTGCAAATAAGGGTAGGTATTTTAAACCCCAACCCCCCCATTTCTTGGGCAGCGCTATCCTGTTCCAGCCCACCCATGCAAAGATCCTCTTGTCTTGACTCCCATTCCATAAGTATCTGTTGCAGATTTGATGGAGTTTGGTCAATATGCTTCGCAGGATCCAAGCGAGAGCCATCCAATAGACGGGCATGGCCTCAAGGACAGATTTTATCAATACAAGTATGCCGACTCTGGATAAATATCGGTGACTCCAATTGTTAAGCCTCTTCTCCAGTTTTGATACAAGCCAAGTCCAATCGGCAATATTCTAGCTGATAGGCTTGATCCAGAACCCTAGGTATTTTAGACCCTGATCTAGAGGATTAATGCTATAAGGAAATAGACGGTGAGCAAATTGGGACTCATGTACGGAGGTACGAGTGAATGTGATGGTGGATTTTGAGTTATTTTCTAACATTCCAGTAGCTGATGAGAAAAGCGAGAGGATCTTAGAAAAGGATTGGGAATCCCTGATACTGCCATCAAGAAAAATAATGAAATCATCCACAAACAGAAGATGGGTGAGAAAGCAGTTGTCCGATATTTTGAGACTGTAGAGATCACCGTCTCTCTTGGCAGATGCAATCAAACGACTGATTCCATCCATGACGATCAAGAAAAGGAGGGGTGATAGTGGACATCCCTGTCCGAGTCCTCTTTCTGAATGGAAAAAATGAGATGCAGATCCATTTATGAGAACACTGAAAGTGGAGGTGGTGATGCAAGCCATGATCCAAGTGATGAAATTGTGAGGGAAACCTAGATGTATGAGGAGCATCTTAATGAAAAGCCAACTGACACGATCAAATGCCTTTTCCAAGTCAATTTTTAGGGTGATGGCCTTAAGGTGTCTGGTCCAGATGGAATGAATGGCTTCCTGGGTAGAGCCAATAGCTTCATGAATCTGACGGTGTTCAAGAAAAGCAAATTGTTGGGGAGCAATATGGCGAGACAGGATAGGACGAAGACGATTTGCTATGATCTTGGAGATGATATTATAGAGACAATTGCAAAGAGAAATGGGTTTGTAATCATTGAAAGAGGATGGGGAGTCTGATTTAGGTATAAGAGCAATAAAAGTCGAGTTGATGGCATTATACAGGGTCCCAGATACGCGACATTCCTTGACAACCCTAAGCTGGTCATGGCTGAGCAATTCATAGAAAGCAATGTAGAATTCGATGGTCCAACCATCCGGACCCAGGCTTTTATCCTTTTTGAACCATTTCAATGTACCCTCTAGCTCCCCAAGAGACACAGGATCAAATAGGGCCTCTGCTTCTTCCCTATTTACAAATCTGGGGAAGTGTCCAGCAATATGTATAATATCAACAATAGTCGAGCCTGGGGGGTTTTTATAGAGGTTCCTGAAGTGTGTGGATCCCAAGTGAGAGAGATTTCTGAAAGTATAAGACTCTCCTCCCTCTTGAATCGGCATGCTCCATATAGTGTTTGTGACTTTTCTGCCTTTTGCATAATTGTGAAAAAACCGAGTGTTGTCATCCCCCTGCTTTTAACCATATGGCTCTACTTCGGAGGCGAAGATATTCCTCTCTATCTTTTAGTATCTAAGACTTCTGACTTTCAAGCTCCACCAGATGTGATTTTTGCTCAGCTGTAGCAAACCCCAAACCTCGCTCATCTAGTAGGGAGCAAAGTTCCGATTCTATGTGTAGTAGAGTCGAATTATCCCTCTGGTATTTATCTCTGGCCCATTTGATGGATAGTTGCTTGAGCTGGGATAGATTGGAGCAAAAACCTTTTACTAGTGAGTCCGATCTATCAATTGGATTCGTAGCCAATAATCTGATACCATCCGAATGTAAGAGGGGTCCTGAAGCCATACATGATTGAACTTGAAAGGAGCTTTAGGCTTTTGAGTAGGTCCCACAATCTCCAGGTATATAGGGGAGTGATCTGATATGCCCCCAGCTCCAACCCATTATTTATAGTGATGCAACTGTTGAATTAGGGACTCTTTCATGATAAATCTGTCAAGTCTGTGGGCTAGGGCAGCCTCACCCACCCTTCTATTCCACCAAGTGGGGAGAGGTTTTTTCATTGGGACATCGATCAGATTGCGTCTATCCAGGAGGTCAGTCATATAGCTCGTGATCGAGTCCACTTGTGCCATAGATCCCCATGATTCACCATACCCTAGGGAGAAATTGAAATCTCCTCCAATAATGATATGCTCAGTAGAGAAAATAGAGAGACCAAGCATATATTTCCAGAAATGCTCCCTTTGATGACACAGACCATATATGTTAATAACTCTAAGGCTGTACCTGAGATCAGCTGAAAAGAGGTCTATTCCCATGAAACCCCGACCTCCCTAGGAGGCTTGTAATCTGATGGATTTGGGCTTGTATCCAATCGCTAGGCCACCAGATCACCCTGTAGAATCAAGGGCCGAGAAAATCCACCCCGCGCAAATGGAGGTTAATGAATTGGAAATAAGATCGGCCGAGCTGAGGGTTTCTTGTAGAAGAATAATATCGACAGGAACAATCTCAAAAAGTCTATGCAGGGCTAGTTTCTTGGAGGCACTAGCCATGTCCCTATAGTTAAAAGAGAGGCATTTCATGGGGGAATGCTTGCAGGGGTGTTCATTGCTCTAAGAACCCCATCAAGAGTAGATTGATGGCCAGAGACGACTTCAGCTCTAGCACGTCGGATGGCTTTAGATAGATCTGATTTTCTCCCTCGGGCTGTCATGGGGGTTGTACCAGGAATGGCAAGACCCAAACCAGCAAAATTTAATGGGTATTCCTTGGTAATAACGCGGGGGCAAAAGTTATAGTGATGAGCCTGTGACCCCTGAGATGAAGATGGTGAAATGGAGGATGAGGATAGGGAGTGCAATGAGGGGGCGGATGGTGCAATGACAAGCGAAGATGAAATAGTGCAATATGCAACAGAGATGGAAGGCACATGCATGGTTGAGTAAAGAGAAAAACAAGTGGAGTGGGGAGAAAGAGATGTACCCAAACCAATGGTGTCTTCTACAGTTTCCCGAGATCTGGTGATTGACGGCGAGCAGCAACCGCTGCCTGTTGGGACATATAAGCCGAGGGAGATGGACCTGATGAAGGAGGTCGTTGTGTAGCCGGTGATATAGTCTTGGAAGGTATAGTAGATGCAATGGGGGTATCCTCTGATTTTTTGTTGAGGGGGAAATCCCTGAAGAGGTGCCCCACCTTGTGGCATTGCCAACATCGGTATGGAACCCCTTCATAATCCTTTATCTGTACCCTGGTGTAGTTCCCCCAATGCAGTGTGATCTTCTCCTCCAGACCCTCGCGAGTATCCAGGTGCACAAGAATACGTGCTAAGGTTCTATTCCTTGAATCCACGAAGGTATGATCATGGTCAAGGTATGTCCCTAGGGCATTCCCTATACTAATGAAAACCTCCTCACACCAGTACTAGAGAGGGAGTCCTGGCAGGCGAACCCATAATGGCCCGGCCCCAATTTGTTCTCGCTCGAGATCGAAAAGGGGACTCCATCTCTTTAGTAGGACAAGAGCCATCTCAATGTGCCAGTATCTACCGAGCACCAAATCGGTGTAGTTCTCTTTTGCAAAATGTAGTGCGAACCAGCCTCTGGGAAGGACTTGTACCTCTAGTAATTCTTTGAGAACGCCGCCCCAGATTTCCTTGACCCATAGAGTGAGTCTAGTTGCCGAATACGCCCTTCCCCAAACGTGACCAACCAAAATAGTGTTGGCCATGATTGTTGCTTCCCCTATAACCGAGGTCTCTCCGAATCGGATTGAGATGTCCCTTGAGATCGCTTTCATGCACTTGGCTTTTCGTTTCTGCGATCGGGGAGCAGATGGATGGTCCGCTAATGGATTCAGGGAGCTGTCCCGGGGGGTGGATCTACCAGAGCGAACCCTAACTGTCGGGGTCTCGAAACACCCCGATGGCGAATGGAGGTTACTAGATGGGATTGGGTTTACCACGGGAGATGGTCCTGCAGACGTCGCAGCAAAGATAGAGGTAATGGGTGGATTAGGGTCGAAAGGGGGTGACGAAGGCGAAATAGTATTTAGAATGTGAAGGGTCCCAAGGGACAGAGGTGGAGCATCCAGGCCAGAGGTAAACAGGACGAAATTCCCAACTAAAGGTAAACTCGATAGATGCCTTGGCAAGGCGAAAACAGGTGATGTGTTAGGCAGAAAGCAAACCGGCGGGAGACCAGGGCTAGATTCTGAAGATAAGAAGTTAGGGTATCCAAAAATAATGCGTTCAGGATGAGGGTCTTCGGTATAATCCACCACCTTTGTGTCCATTGATTCTCCCAAAATACCTGCAGATGAAGACATCTTGAAAACGACAGTTGGGCTGGGAACGGGAAAAGGAGATGCAGCTGTCGGCTATGGGTACTCATGCAGTAATGGTAACAGGCTGTAGTAAACTAGGGCGAAAACTAGGATTAACCAAAACCCTTACGGAGACCTGCGACGCCTTCCCGTTCCTCCATCCTTCTTCCGCCGCTTTGCTTTTCGGGAATAATCCTAACTATTTGGTTAGGCTATTTTATTACAAATTGCTCGATCTGCTAAATTATATTTGTTTCGTAGAAATGGGTAGTCTGTGAGAGTCTTTTACAAATGGGTTTTTCCCCTTGAGATGTAAAAAATGTGAAATCATGATGTAAAGTTTCTTGAGGGTTGGAGAAATAATTCATCTCCTCATAGGTTAATTAATTAAATATTTTGGAAAAAAATTAATTAAAATCCTAAGCCAGAGATTTAATTAATTATAGGTCCTAGGTGAATTTAAATTCTCTAAAGGAAAAACTCATTGGTCCTTAAAAAATAAATTTTAAGAGATCGAGGGACTAAGGTAAATTAATTATTTTGATAAATTTTAAGCCTTTGATCATTGGGGTTAAGTCAAAGTAAAAATTTTGAGGAAATTAATTCAAAATTTTAATTTTTGAATTAATTAAAATGCATTTAATTGAAAATTTCGAATTTTCCCAAATATTTAAATATTTCGATGGATGAGATTAAAATCAATTTTAATCCTCATCAACAGTTGATATTGATTTGACGAGGATCACTCGAACTAGCTATTGGAGGATTTATCTTTAAATAGGAAGTCATTTATCAGTCGAAACATCCGACCTTTGAGTCGTGTGCTAAGCGAAAAGCTCTCGTGTAATCTTTTTTTTGAATAATAAAGAAAGACTTTGGGGTTAATCTTTGTCGGTGTTACTCTTCATGGAAATACTATAAGATGTGTCATTTTTCATGTGTAATTTTTTTTAGCCTTTAATAATAGCTTATGAAGAGTGATTTGAGTACATGTATCTTTCTCAATTGTCGGGGTTTAAGTGATAATTTAAATTTTGAATGTAATAGCATGTATCTCTATTTATCTGAATTTTATTATCATTTTATCGCTCTATTTTGATCGTTGGATTGAGTTTTGCAGGAAAATCTTGATTTTTAGATCATCGGGCGTTCGTAGAAGTTTTCAGTTGGACCAGCCAACTCCTGATCTATGTTTTTTGAAGAGTCCATCTTAATTTGATCTCGGGATTATCATAAGATTTTCAGTGGTGGTGCATGAAGGGTTTTGAGCTACGCACCTCCTTTAAAATTTTAAAATTTTATTTTTAATGTGAGAAATTGATGAATTTGGCTATTGAGAGCCTTAGATTATTAGATCTGGGAGCGAAGTCAGACTCACACTCCCCATATCTGATAAATATGTCATTCCTGTGCATAGATTTGTAAATTAGTTTTGGGTTTTTCTGGGTTTTAGTTTTTATCATTGTATATATTGTTTTTTTCTTGTTGTGGTGCAACTACAGATTTGAGGATGAAATCTATATAGAGTCTAGGTCTAGGCCTTAGAGGGTAAGATCTGGATCTCTCGGGTTCATCAAGATTATTTTGCAGGAATATAATTAAAAAATTGTAGTCCAAGGGTTTAAAGAGTTTTAGATCTAGAAACTTTCATGATGGTTTCAAGAACAAATCTGAAGCAAACGGATATAATATCTTAATCTGCAAATTTCTCTTCGGTTCTTTGGCTACATGTTTGCTGCCTGGGGTTTTTACTTGTTTTTGCTGCAGAGAATTTTCGATCTTTTGTGTGTGGAAAACCTCATCCTCTCCTGCCTTCGAATCTCCTCAAATCAACAACTATAACTCCATATGCCCAACATTGCCCGCAACTGCTCACCCTTCACTCACATCTGCATATTTCCCATTGCTCCTTTCTTCAAACTCTCCCTGCTACCCCACTCCATTTCGAACAACCCATCCTCTCATCTCCTCTCCTGTTGTGTGTGGTTTCTCCTTTCCTTCGCAATGCTATCCGTCCGGCTCTCAACTCTTCCAATCTCGCCTTCCCATCCTTCACATTCTTACTCCTCTTCGCTGCCGCTGTCAATCTCCACTTGCATACACAACAAAAAGCATTCGATTTTTATTTCTATGTATGTGTTAGTTTAGTTAATTCTTATTTTTTATTTCATATGTATATGCCTTAAAGTTTAGAAGTTAGGGTTAATGTGTTTTCGTTTTAATTTGAGATTCGATTGTTTTGTTTATTTTGATTTATGGCTTTTATATTTTATTGTTTGTGATTTCCCTTTTGTTTTTGTTTTTCTTTTTTGATTTGATTTATTGTTTTGATTTTATTTATTTTCATTAAAAAAATCTAAAACATTAAAAAAAATTAAAAAAATCTAAAACATTTAAATCTAAAAATCCTAAAAATTAAAAATCTAAAATTCCTAAAAAAAATCTAAAAAAAAAAAAAACTAAACATTAATTTTTTTTTTAAATCTAAAACATTTTTTTTTAATCTAAAAAAATATAAATATTTTGAATTTTGGTAACTAAGGAATTAAATTAAAATTTTTAGTATGGCCCATGGCCCAGTAAAATTTTGATTTGTTAACCCTTTTAATTCACTTTTGTCATATTAAAAATTTAATTTTTTCATTTACCACATTAAATTAATTTTCTAAGGAACAATTGAATTGATTACAGAAATTTCCTTGGTGTCATTTTGTGGTAATATTTCTCTATTGTCAAGTGCGATTAATATTTTAAAATTTATGTTGGCTATAGGGGAAAGTTAATAAATTCTAGATCGCGGTCATTATTGAAAATCATTTTAAATCTTGAATCTCTTGTGTGGTAGAGTTTTGGGCATTTTACAATTAATCGTTCATGATCGTCGCTTTGCCACATTATAAATTGTTCTCGATAATTTATTTTATTTAGTCTATGGTTAATGAAAATATTAAAGACACTGGTATGTAATCATTTATATCTTATAATTGTGTCTTAGTTTAATCCATCTATCTTAATTGATCGAGACTTGCTTTAAATTCATCAAGTTGTTCATCATTAAAATTTCCTAGAGCCCATGTTCCACAGGCTACCCTCATTCATTCACCTTAGGGACTATCCCACTTGACTTGTCTAGGAGAGAGTCTAAACGGAGCGAGTAAGGATCAGAGTAACAACCCTTACTCTGAGTGTTGTTGTGGTGCTTAGACACGTTGTGTGATAACATGGCCGAAATGTTGTGTTGGCATAACGTAGGGGCCACCCACATGATGAAATACGCACCACCTTAGAGGGAAGTTTGAATGACTATGGAGGGAAAGTCGAATTGCTAGTTGGAGGTGGCCGACATGTGAAAAGAGGCCCACGAATTATAAATAGAGAAGGCTCAACCTCATTTGGTATCTTTTGACATATTGAACTCAACCTTAGTTGCTCGAGCTGCTTAGCCAGGTTACTGTGTTGTTTAGCACATGAGCACCTCTGAGCGGAAATCTCAACCCTTGTTTCGGTGGACTTCGAATGCCACCTTAGGAAGGAAATTTGTACTACCTTGGAGGAGAGATGGTGGAGTTTCATAGTCATATCATTAAACATTTCTCTCAGCCAGTACATGTTTCTAGAGGACGCAGAAGGGGAACATGCAGGTGTTGCTTGTGGGTTCATATGGGTAACAACTAGTAGGGGAATTTGGGCATTGAAGCTAGAGTGGAGGATCAACCTTCAGGGAGATTTTTGGAGTAGGAGGTTGTTGCATTGGAGCAATTTGATTACAGTCACCTGGGCCTACGCAGAGAGACATCACTAGGATCACGTGGGAGTTGGAGGAAGGAATTGTAGAGCTGAAACTGGCCAAGAGAAGTAGGAGATCACTTGGAGGGCCATTTGAGGAGGATCGTTGGAGTGGGAGAGCGAATATTTACAGGATCAGTCACAGCAACAAAATTCGAAATTGGAGGAGAGCCAAGCTTTGAAGGGTCAATTTTTGAAGGTTGGAACCAAGGGAAACCCTTTCTGGGTTTTTTGGGTTTTGGGAAAGGATTACACTGTTAATTTTATAGAATTTTCTAGGCGGATCTAAGGGGTCAAATAGGGGTCCCAACTCAGACAACAACTAGAGGAGCTAAGGGGAATTTGGGCCAAAATTATGAGGTCAACATTTGGATAATTCCTTTGTGGGTTATTCTAGGTATTTTGTGGAGAGGTCAGCGTTAATTTTCTGTAATTTTCTGAGCACTAGAGGTGGGGTTTCCAGCAGCATCCTTGCAACAGACATCACAGTTTCATAGGGGTAGTGCAAGGCATCATTGCATCAGTTATTGTTCCATCTGGGCTTGACATATTACCACTTGGGTTTGATCATGCTGCCATTGAGGCAAGCCCAGTTGCACCACTTCCACATTATTGTACTTTTCTCCCATATTATAATAAAATGGCTCAACTATTGGATATTCCTGGACTTTTTATGGGTGTGCATTGAATGTTTCAATTTTACGCTGTTGTTTTTATTATTTTCTTTGCATAACACTATTTTCCCTAGTTTGGAACATTACAGTGGTATCAGAGCACGATCTTGGCTCAGCTGTGGGAAACTAGCCAGAAGATCATGAAAGCTTTGGGTATGAGTGCACAGTGGTGGGGGAAACTGGAGACAAACCCATGGCTCAAGGGAAACCTATTATGCAAAAATTCAAGGGTATAATTCATTGGGATGATGAGAGGTTGGCCTAGTTGAGGAGGGTGACAAACCAAACCCATCTCACCCTTACAACAGAGACATGAGAGGTGTGCAGGTCGTGGGGGTGCATCCATCTACATCATGTGGGGAAAGTCGACCAGATCAGGGCACCAGATCTCCTGAAAGGGAACAAGCAAGAAAAAGACAGTTAGAGGGCGAGACCATGGGGCACTTATGTTGGTGGATACTTGGCTTCATACGTCACGACCCAGAGGAGGAGGTTGAGCATGATGCTGAGAGCCCACAGGATGGTGAGGAGCACATTGATATACCTGGCGTGGCACATGAGATACCTTTATTAGAGACCTCTTTGATAGCCCCAGTTGACACCTTGGTGGAGAAGATAGAGCCTACACACATAGAGTCATTTGTTGAGGAGGAGCCACCCATGGACCGTTTCAGACCGACCTTCTAGCATTAAAAAGGAAAGTCATATTAGTGTGTGAGGCTATTTTGCAGTATAATGAGGAGCTAGAGGGAATGAGAGAAATTTGTGCTGAGTCCATGGCCAAATTGACTCATGTTAGGGAGCAGTTGGATTACCTACTGGTGCAATTAAGTGCATGTTGGAGCGTGAGAATAGCCCGCTCGGGCATACATGGACGGGGCTGGCAGCATTGTTAGGTTACCTTGACCCAATGGATAGAGAGAGATAGAGCTACCTAGTCAAATTTTATATATTGACCAGTATAGCGAGATGAGATGACCTTAGTTGCACAGGGTGCAACCCCCGCATGTTGGGGTTGTTCTATGTGTGGGAGTTCGTGCATTCGACCCCTCTCTTGCGGTTGGGTGGAGAAATATTTTGAGTTGGTACATGATGGAGTGGGCTATGGAGATGGTAGTGGACCCAAGTGGAGCTCAGCAGTAGTTTCCAGGCACTGGGGATGTTGGAAGACTTGACTGGCATTGGAATCCGGAAGGGACCACCTATCATTTCCTAGGTATATTAGTTGACTACGACCTAAAGGGTATAGTTGACCTAGTAGTCGAGTGTGCACCTCCACTAGGAGAGTTTCGGTTAGCACCAGTGGCCAACCAATTCTTCGCATACTCCTTGTGTTGTCTAAGTATGGAAATTGTACACGGGGTCTCAAGATGATCAACATACTCTGGCAGGAGTTTTTCGGAGGAGGTGGCATTGGCAAGCCACCAGACAGTACCTTGTATGGAGCTGGGAATTCTTTGCATTTGTGTGAGACACAAAGGAGCAGAGCAGTGGTGGCATTGTTGCTGACACTTAGGGAGATTTAGTTCTTGGGTCCCTTAGGGAGGACTTGGAGGGGAGGTCCCCTCTTCGAAGAGCATGATGATGTGACAGTGGAGGTGATGATCCGAATTGGATGAGGGTCAATGCATATGGACACAACTTTAGGCCATCTCATTCAGGGATGGTTAAGAGCATCTAGTGTGGAGCAGTAGTCTGCAGATGGGCATGGAGACGCATGGGGGTGTGACGTAGTATGTTGGACTACGTTGTGGAGTGGGAGTGGCTCACATCGAATTGAGTACATGCTGGGGGTGATAGGTACAGTGACGCAGGCAGGACACATGATGGTACAAGATGGTGTAGCCATAGTTGAGGGTATCCAACAGTGTACAGGGGTAGGCTGTGGTGTAAAATGGTTTGTCCAATAGTACGGGGATGATCGATTGCAGGGGTGTATAGTACTGCACAACAAGATCTTGGAGTGTTGCCTCCAGGGAGACTCTTAAGCAGAAACACCGAGCATACGTTGGGCAAATTTCACCCAGGATTGATGGGGACACAAATGAGCGATACTTGATGGTATCCACGGGGACTCACACACTTGACCCTCTTCTACATCCCTCATGGGCACAATCAATTTTGTTGTCGACTTTCTACACTCTGGGCATGAGCAGTGGGCGACGAGGAGCTCACTCGAGATATTTGGGTGACGCTTAGTGCACTAGGGGGAGAATTTTCAGCACTGGCATTGGATTGGTGCATCAGTTGAAAACCACAAGTTGGGGGATGAGGTGATATTATGCAGGGGTGGCATATCATTCATCACCAAGCCTAAGTCTAGATAGCTAGTCCCGAGGGAGACATGTGTCACTATTTTCTCAGGGTATGTCGAGACCAAGCATGAGCAGAGGTTATTGGGTATGACTGAGGTAGTTTCCCAGTATGTGTCCGAGCTCCAAACCTTATATTGGCACATTATCGAGAGGGCGGATGGCAGACCCAAGAGAGATAGTTGGCAGGGGTAGGAAGGATCCACATACCCTGAGTCGATTACGAGTATCGATACCCATCTTTTGTTTGCATTAAGGGGGTAGCTCTTTGGCACACGTGGCTTCCATCAATCATTGGTACTACACAGTGGTAGGCATAGGGAAAATTAACATGCATCAGATTAGCCCACGATATATGGAGCCTATATATTGATCACATGTAAGGACTAGAGATGAGGCATGGATGGATTCCTATAGTTGTTAGAGCTATGTCGCAGTAGGTCCAACTAGGGGATGCAGGGATTCAATTGATTGATAGATCACCCTATCTCGTGATGGTCGGAGTCATGGCAGAGAGGTCTAGTTCACTCTGGGATTGGCACACGGGGGTACACAATGACCTTCATCGGAGGGCGAGGTAGGATTCATTTGTGGCTGCACCAGTTCAGAGTTAGATCTAGATGGGTAGACTTTGGCATGAGTGAGATGTCGGGGCATGATGTGTCTCGTCTCTATCAGTTTCCACCATCGAATTCCAGGAGAGGAGGATACAATGTACGCACGATGGGCAGTCAGCCAAAGCCAGAGTGGTGCAGCGACAACATAGTGGCACTCTTCTATGGCTAGCAAGGGACCCAGACATCACAGTACTAGACAGCTCAACAACCATTAAGGGTCAACCGACTCCAATAGTGGGAGGTCACTCAAGTCTTTCTTTAGGCCTTAGCGAGTCACCGATGGCGTGGGGGCCTTCTAGTATTTATACCGGACATGATAGTGAGTAAAGCGAGGGGAGATTCAGGTGGGGCATGATGGATTGGGATCCTAGTATTGAGGGATTCCTTCATGTCAGGACAGTAAAGGGACCTAGGATGTCTCAGTGGCATGTTTGGGACCCTGGTATTACTGATGGTAATAGGGGTGATCGATAGACAAAGGAGGCACTTGTTGAGGCATTGTTGGAGGACAAGCAATTTTTGGTGCATTGGAGGAATTTGTCGGATGAGGATGCCACCTGGGAGGGTGAACACATACGTGAGCATCCAGTGTTGAAGTTTCTTGGGGACAAGCAACATTTGGGAGGGGAGGACTCTAATGTCCCTTCTAAAATTAAATTGTTACATGTTTATTTATTCTACAATTTTGACAATTTTGGAGGCCATGGGACCCATGTGATTTTTGGAAAAGACTAAGGAAGGAAAAGGCGGCAGAAATGTTTTGTTGGCATAGCGTGGGGGCCACCCACATGAGGAAATATGCACCACCTTAGAGGGAAGTTCAAATGACTAAGGAGGGAAAGTCGAATTGCTAGTTGGAGGGGGCCAACATGGGAAAAGAGGTCCATGAATTACAAATAGAGGAGGCTCAACCCCATTTGGTAAATTTTTGGCATATTGAAGTCAACCTTAGTTGCTTGAGCTACTTAGTCGGGTTACTGTGTTGGTTAGCACACGAGTGTCTCTGAGCAAGATCTCAACCCTTGCTTTGGTGGACTTCGAGTGCCACCCTAGGAAGGCAATTCATACTACCTTGGAGGAGAGGCGGTGGAGTTTCACAGTCATATCATTCAACATTTCTCTCAATCAGTACATGTTTCTAGATGACGCAGAAGGGGAACATGCAGGTGTTGCTTGTTGGTTCATCTGGGTAGCAACTGTCAGGGGAGTTTGGGCATTGAAGCTAGAGGGGAGGATCAACCTTCCGGGAGATTTTTGGAGTAGGAGGTTGCTGCATTGGAGCAATTTGATTACAGTCACCTGGGGTTGTGTAGAGAGCCATCATTGAGTTCACGTAGGAGCTAGAGGAAGGAATTGTAGAGCTGGAACTGGTCGGGAGAATTAGGAGATCACTTGGAGGGCCATTTGAGGAGGATTGTTGGAGTTGGGAGAGAAGAGTTTGATAGGATTAGTCACAACAACAAAATTTGAAATTGGAGGAGGGCCAAGCTATGATGTGTCAATTTTTGAAGGTTGGAACCATGGGAAACCCTTTATGGGTTTTCTGGGTTTTGGGCAAGGATCACACTCCTAATTTTATAGAATTTTCTGGGTAGATATAAGGGGTCAAACAAGGGTCACAACTCAGCCAACAACTAGAGGAGCTAAAGGGAATTTGGGCCAAAATTCTGATGTCAACATTTGTCCAATTCCTTCGTGAGTTATTCTGGATATTTGGTGGAAGGCCAAGATTAATTTTCCATAATTTTTTGAGCCCTAGAGGTGGGGTTTCTAGAAACATCCTTGCAGTAGACAACACAGTTTCATAGGAGTAGCGCAAGGCATCATTGCGGAAATTATTGTGCCATCTTTGACATATTACCACCTGGGTTTGATCACGCTTGCCATTGAGGCAAGCCCAAGTGCACCACTTCTACATTATTGTAATTTTCTCCCAGATTATAATAAAATGGCTTAGCTGTTGGATATTCCTGGACTTTTTATAGTTGTGCATTGAATGTTTTAATTTTATGGTATTGTTTTTATTATTTGCTTTGCATAGCACTATTTTCCCTAGTTTGGAACATTACAACATGCCAACTATTTGACAGAATGCTTGTAAGGAATTTCATTTCATGGACTGCAATGATCTCGACATATGCACAACAAAAGCAGTGCAAGAGTGCATTTGAAATTTATTGTTAAATGCAGCAAGCATGCACGAAGTCGGAACCGTTTACGTTCAAAACTATTCTTAGTGTGTGTGCCAACATAGAAGCTTTGGAAGAGGGTAAACAAGTCCACACTAGCTAATAAAAAGTGGATTCAAGTCAGATGTTTTTGTGGGGAGTGTCCTTGTTAGCATGTATGCTAAATGCATGGTTATGGACCATGCTTACAAGGTGTTTGGTAATTTGTCTACACAAGATGTATATATATTGACAACGTTAATTGAAGGGTACACAAGATGCGGGAAAATGGGATTTGCACTCCAAATTTTCGATAAAATTCCAAAGAAGTATGTGGTCACCTTGAATACAATGATATTGTGATATATTCAGTATGCATTCATTGAAGAGGGTCTTAGACTGTTTTCTCAAATGCAACAAGAAGGGATGAAACAAGATAGTTACACTTACTCTAGTGTTCTGAGTGCATGTGGTAATCTAGCTGCTCTGGGTTATGGCAAGCATATCCATTCCCACATTATCAAAAATGGATTTGAGTCATATATGTATGTAAAGGATGCCCTTGTTATAATGTATTTCAAATGTATTTCAAATGTGGTACTATAGATAATTCCCACCAAATATTTAATAAAATGTCTAATAGAAATGCAATCATGTTCAACAATGATTATAGGATATGCCAAGCATGGGTGTGGCAAAGACATTCTGCAGTTGTTTGAACAAATGCTAGAGGGAGGCATTAATCCTGATCACATCACCTTCATTGGTGTTCTCTCATCATGTAGCCATGTAGGCTTAGTGGATGAAAGTTTCCTCTATTTTGATGCAATGAGTCAAGATCATGGCATCACACCAACGATGGATCATTACGCTTGGATGATTGACCGTCTTGGATGAGTAGGACGATTCAATAAGGCTGAGGATTTCATGAATTGCATGGAATTTGAACCTGATACAGTTTGAACCACATAATGATGCAACCTATATTCTACTTTCAAACATTTATGCATCTGCGGGTATGTGGGATGATGTAGAAATGGTTAGAAAAACAATGGAGGACACGAGCCTTGAGAAAAAGGTAGTATACAGTTGGATTGAGATAAAAAATAGAGTACATACATTTATGGTAAAAGAGAAATGCCATTTACAAACTACAGAGATATATGCAACATTGGAGGGACTGGACAAGCATATGAAGGAGAAAGGGTATTTTCCTGACACAAAACTCGTGCTGCATGATGTTTCAGTGGAGGATAAGGAACAAATTATTTGCCATCAGTGAGAAGTTGGCTATTGATTTTGGACTAATCAACACCCCTACAGGGACACTTATCCGTATCATGAAGAACCTTCGAATGTGTAGTGACTGCCACATTGCCACCAAATTTATTTGCAAGATTGTGGGGAGAGAAATTATCGTTAGGGATGCAAACTGCTTCCATCACTTCAAGGATGGATTGTGTTCATGTGGTGATTATTGGTGAGGATTTTCTACCTTTGGCTTGCATCCTTATGCAGGCATCAGGAGCTTGATGTACTGCACATGGATTAAGAAATGCTTTGTGGTTCTGCCTTTGATATTAGGGTTCAATCTTTGATTTCTGTTCTTGAAAACTCTATTAGAAGTTCCTTTTCAATACTTAAACATTGCAAATTTGAATGGGTGATTCAAGTCCCATGGTTTTCTATTATCGGTCACGACAACTTAAATATTATAGTTTCAGTTGGCTTCCTCTAACCTTAAGGATCTGCACAACACCAATTATTTAGTTTTGAGATTGAAACATCCTGAAATTATATCGGTGTTTATTGGATTACTCTAGAGTCTAGAATGGCACAGGTTTGTTCACTCAGAGGTTGTTAAATTCAAGTGTGTGCACAGGATTTTTACTGATGGAATTGTTTTTATTGTTGACTTGGGGTAGCATCAGATGTGATCTGGCCATGGAAATTGGTGGAGAGGCTAAAGAACATGAGATCTCCAAGACCCAGAAGTGATTTGGGTAGATTCTAACCGATTTGGGAGATATTAAAATAATTAATATTTTTAATGGAGTTCATAAATCTAAACTTAGGAAAAATAAAATATTAATGGGTATTAATATAAAATTGGGTTAGAATGTTCCAAAAGACATGGATCAAGACAAATCTAATCTTAACTATTTATTAGAGATTTAAGCTCGGCCATTGATGGATCAACGAGAAAAGTATAAGAAGAGGCTTAAGGGTTAGTTGGAGAACACACCAAAGTGATCAGTCGTTCATTTTGCTAGAGCGAGGTTGCTAAGCAAAGTTGAATCAGTGATCAACAATGAGGGGTAGTGAGTACAAGGTAGAGAGGTAGGGAAAATACTAGGAGACCAACATAGAAGTAGAGAGAGCGAGAGTGACAATCAATCCAGGCTACGTAGAGTCCAACAAAGGCAACACAAAGCCCAGAGAGACTGCATCATCCACGCAGAGGGCAAAGGGAGTGACACAGAGGCTCCCAGAGGCTGCACAGTGCCTCAGAGGGCTGACCAGAGGGTCATGGGGCTGACCCAGGTTAGCAGGAGGTTGACGCAAAGGCCAGAAGGGCCAGCGCTGAGCTTCAGTTGTGTTGGACAGGGTTTCATGGGACAGGTTCTCTCAATACCTGTTTCTAAATATGGAGGTATTGCTACTGTGTATTCTTCTCTGTTGGGTGAGCCGGTTAGGCACCCAGTGGTAATCAGATATATTGCATAATAATATAACCCTCTGAATTCTTGCATTGGGTTTTTCCAAGGACATTTGTCCGAAAATAACGGTGTCACTTGTGTGCTTGTTCTCTTTCAGTTGATGATCTGTCGATTTTGTGACTATATTGTGTTTATTTCAGTATTTAAATGTATTAAATAACTTGTTTGAATTTAAACAATTAGAAGAAATAAACCAACAAAATATAGATTAATTTTCTAACGGATAGACTTAGAAAATTCAATATTTATCTCAGATTTTATTAATTTTTCTATGTCGAGGTTAGTTACATCCATGCTTCAAAGCATTTGTTTATGGACAATGGTGGGTTACTAAAAGTTTGCATTGGATGTCTACTACAGATGGAGGTTTTGAGTGTGTAGATAGGATGACAGCCTATTTCTATCACCAGTATGATCTCTTCATAATGCATTTTACACATATTGATGGTTATTCGTTGTTTTACAACTTTTCTAAACATTGTTATGTTTGTAGTCTCAAAAACTGTGACAAATTGTTTCTAAGGCTGCAAAAAACTGACAAATTCCATCAGTGTAGTGTGTTTAACTATCTCTAATCTTGAGAGGAGCCTTTGGTGCAATGGTTGCCACGAGAAGAAATTTAATTTGCCTGACTATCAACAGTCTTGGCCTCCTAGTCCCATTGAGAAATTTTCTCATAATTTGGTTGGCTATATTTTCTCTCAAAAGCTGTAATTTTGGTTTCAATATTTGATTTCGGTAAAAGAGATTTGTATGCTTTCACAACTAGGACCTATTTAGATGGCTTTGTCATAACTCTAGTTATGTTCAAATAATAAAATATATGTAGCTAAGTATGTGGTTGAGATCTTTCTTCTGGATTGTGAAAGGGAGTGGTAAAGGTTTAACTCTGGTAGCCTCGGAAGTCTATGTTCATCTGCAAAGACATACAGGGTATTTTCATGCTAGGTATTGAGCATATTCATGCTAGATACCAAAATTTTTTGGCACTCACGATGAAATGGGTACTCTGGTTTTGTCTCAAAAGTGGTAATTGTGGTCACAATATCTAATTTGGGTATAAGAGCTTTGTATGCTTTTGCAACTAGAACCTGTTTAGTGGCTTTGTCAGAACTCTAGCTCTATTCAAGCACTAAAATATATGTAGCTAAGCACATCATTGAGATCTTTCTTCCGTATTATGAAAGGTAGTGGTAAAGGTTCAACTCTGGTAGCCTGGGAAGTCTATGTTCATTTGAAAAGACATAAAGGAGTATATTCATGCTAGGTACCAAGCATATTCATTCTAGATACCAAGAAATGTCTGGAACTCATGGTGAAATGGATACACTAGTTTTGGTTATACTCTACTCTTTATTGAAAGTTGTAGCAAAGAAGGTCTTCTTGACTTGTGCCTTAGTCAAGATAGACCTTGATCAATCCTTGTTTAGCATGCATGAGTTCGAGGACGAGTTCATGGAGCAATTAACTCATGCGCAAAAATTGGAGGCTCAGTTTTGTGGTTCTCCAAGTGTGAGTTCTAATTTAGAACAGGAGAACTTGTTGTAGTTGCTTGGCTCCTATATGCATCACATCATAATGAGCTTTGAATTTCCTGGTTCTTTGTTAATCCTTACATAGCTTCAACTTATCATGAAGTAGTTATCAAACATCTTATGGAGCCAAACTTCTTCACAACTGATTGCACACGTATTCACATCTTCTTCCTTCATAATAAAATTCTTATTTCACGTTATTCCGAGAAATTATATTAGCTTATAATCATTTATCAACATCACTACTATCAACCAATGTGTTCGTGGATCGAACCAATCACCTGCTGGTACAACGATATCAAAATTCCTCAACTTTTTGCCAAAGGGTCTTGTCATAGAGTCTACCATCTTCTCTTTTTGATCATAAACTCGTTTGGATTTTCTGCCAAACTTCAAGTAGTATTGTATTAATCTAGTATCTAACATCTTACTCTTTTAGCGGAGGTAGGCGAACATCTAATTGACCTTTTCTTCTTCCTTCTTAATCTTCATGCTTTGCCACATTCTTTCGATTCTTCTAATTGATAGTCAATCTTAGATAAATCTTCTTTTGACTTGCAACCTTTGTTAGAAGACTATGAAAGAAAAAAAGGACAAAGTACAAAGATAATATCATTAGTAGTAATGAAGGAGATGGAGAGTACTTATGTTTTGAGAAGGGTTAGCTCCCTCTTAATCTTGGACCTGTTCACCGACCTTGTTATCACATTAACATCAAGGGTTAGATTTCTTACAATGAAAATGATTAGATACGGTTTCTTTTCCGAGGGTTCCTAACTCAAACTTTTGTTAGGGTTTACAAACCCTAGAATCTCCAAAGTCATTAAGACATGTCATTCAAGAATTGCAAAAATTTCCCAGCATGCTAATGGGTCAGCTGCAAAAGCCTAATGATACTATTGACATGCCTTTTATCCACTTCATTTCTTGATTACAAGACTTAGCCTTCACATGCAATGAAATACTTAGTGTGCTAACATATCAACAATCAATGCAAACCCTTTTTTAACACATTTTTATCTTTTAGGAGAAGAACTAATCCATGACCTAGGAGACTTGACATTATATGTACTAAGGTTAGTATAGGTCATTAGTTGCAAAGAATATATGTACCACATTTAACATTACCTGTCCTTCTTTACAGAGATCTTTCTCTTTAACATGTGTCCTTTTCTTCTCGCAGAGATACTACAAATTAGACTTCAGTGAATTTGTTTTGTCACTACTTTATGTAGTAATATCACAGGGATAAGCTTCAAATGTCATGACATAGCTCTGCAACGTCTCCGTCTAGGATACGAAACAAGGAAATTCCTTTTGAGTTGATTGCTTCGACGAACTTCACAGGTAAGTTAGCTTCATAGTGTCATTCATTCTTCTATTATGTATAGGAAAGGAGTCTTGGTAGTGTGGTTGCTCCACGTACTTTTACCACAAAGATGGGCTTCATATATTTTCAAATTTCTGGTCACAGTCCTACCTTGTATTATATCATACTTCCACAAACATATTGCTCTAGATTTCGTTATCTTAGGTTTGAGCCTTGATGCCTTATCCTTGAGAAATCTCAACCTTCAATCATCAAACTAGAGTGCTAACCCTAGAGATTCCTCTCGGCTGCTTCAGATAAATATTTGGAGTGTCTTGACTTGATTCATCCCTGTTGAATCAGATTTTGGATCCCTTCCACAAATATTGGATATATGCTTTGGAGACTTCTGTGACTTTGATTTTATTCTAGTCATTTTTCTAATTGGATGTTGTTTGGATACTATATCATCATTTCTTGGACGAACTTCTAGTTTCTTTATTTATGTAAGGTTCTATGAAGGTTTGGCCTTAGATCTGTAATTGATCACACAAAAATTTTGAATCCATCAGCACCGAGAATCGTATATCATGGGAAACTCATATAGAGAGAGATAAATGTCACAGGAACTCGCTTTACAGAGAGAGATAGGGACTCGCATCAACGCACTAGAGCATGCTTCTGGATACTTTGCATATGACACATATTGGCATAACGTACCTGAGGTCCTCGTGCACAGTGTCTTGCATGGTTTAGATGCCTCTGATGTGTATTATTCGGATGCCACAAATTTATTCCTTGAATACCTCACTTCGATCATTGTCTTGTCATACTTCAGATCATTGATTTGTACTTGTTACATGCCTTGGAGAGTTCAGATCTTGGACAAGTATTATTCATCTTTTGGAAATGCTACAGTAAGTAAGCTCGAATGTCGTTTCTTTGAATTCAGATTTCAACCGAGGAGTAAATTATGGACTGATAGATGTGTTTTGCACCTCAGACCTTTTGAATTTTTGAATAATATGTTTCGGAATTATGTTCATGCACAGGGTATGTCTTCTTTCCATTTGAGATGATTTTTCATTTGAAGGAAACTTCTTTCCTTTATCGGATTCCTCATAGAGGTGCAATTCAGATATGTTGCCAGAGGGACTTACATAGTAAGGTGATACATAAATAAAAATAGCTTCGACCTTCTCAACCATTTGAGCGAGGGCTTAATTATGACTGTTGTAATTCATGTTTTACCACAACTAGTTACGCCACAGAGACTCGCAAGAATTATGCCCACAAAGATTGTATCAAGCCACCACAAAGATTCAGATTGTTTCACAAATGCTACCACAGGTTCAGACTATTGTCATCACACGTTTGGATCTTCAGAGGTAGAAATACTTCACATGTCATAGAGAGAAGGTACCGCTGAAGTTCGTATGTCATAGAAGTTTTGGATTTGTTCACATGTACAGATCTGTCATATACACTCCTTGAATTTGCCCTTGTAAAAGAGAGAGAAGAGATAGCTGCTGCAAAGGTGTCTTCAGATAATCTAACCATATGTGATCTTCAATTTGCCTTCCTTTCACTTTGGTTTGATAGCAGGTTGAGAAACCAAGAAGTTTGTAGATTAGGTTTGATTTCTCTTTAACTTGATAATTATATGTGAATGTTGTTGGCTTCTTATTAAATTTACATTCTTTTTCATAAAGAAATTACTAAAATGTACAAAAATATGAATAGCACAAGTGACAAAAAACACAAGAAATTAGGTTCTAAGCGACGGCAAAACCCCACAAGGGGAAAACCCAAGAAAATCCTCTTCTTAAAGAATCATATCAAAGTGAGATATCGAAGACCCAAGACCATATCCAAGACACAACACCAAAGCTCAAAACTGCCACCAAAAATCCAAGTCCAACTTTCTTCCATCATCAAAGTTGAAATTTTGCTCATATCACTCAAAAAAAAAAAAAAAAACTATTCAAAACATTTAAATAATGTGGGTTCATAAAAAAAATTTCACATAAAAAAATTGAATCCCTCTCTGCTCATGTTAGATCCATATTCAAGATAGATCTATGTTGGTATTATTTTCAATACATAAAGAAAAACCAGTTTCCAAATCTACCCTATTTCTAAAATAAATAGACCTATAACGAATGGATTCTTTAAGAGCAATTTAACCCATCTTTTATTTTAATATTTTGGTGATTTTAATTGGAAACAAATACCATATTTACATTTTCAAACACATCCTTACACATCTTTAGTGACACACTGGATCTCTTTTAGTTTCATTTATGTTTTGTTTCCCAACATCAGTGAGACTATTGCAAATCATTCCAAACACCAAAATTGGTGATGGTACTTGCTTTCATATTACTTGTATCCTCCTAGACTACACTAAGGTTGACGTCTGTTGAAGAATATAGGACCATTAGTATTAAGAGGATTCTTCTAGACTTAATAACAATTTGTGAAGTGTTTTTACAATTGATCTTAGCTTGATCTTCTTCTTATTATTAGTGTGTGTGTTTTCTTCATCAAATTGCTACCAAAACAAAGAGACCAGAACAAAAAATATTTGGATTTTTGCTATGGCCAAAACCTCTCCCTCTTGGAGAGGAAAAACTCGCACAAAATTCTTCTTATAGAGATTCCAATTGACTAACACCAAGACCTTGACCCTTGACCTATTATGCCACTCCAAGACCAAGACACCAGTCCTCTTCTTTGTTATTGTTGAGTTCTTCATCATCACTGTTGCTTCACCGAGGTAAACATTGTTGCAACACAAAGGTTATTACAGTTGCACCATTGTTGCCTCTTCACTTATATCCTTGCTACTCCTTTACTGAGATTGAGATCATGAATTTGTTCAGTGTGGTGAGAGTGCATTACTGTGTGATCACCGAGCTTCTTCTTGTCACAAATATGTAGAGACAGAATGTATCCCATTGGGATCATTGTGATCCTTCTTATCAGTATATTAAGACTGTGACTCCATTCAGTGTGCCAAGCCAGTGATATCATCACTATGAAAACATTTCACCATAATTGTGTTGAGGTTGTGTGTACTACTGTGTGATCCTAAGATCATCTCCATCACCGAGATCATGACTGTATCTTCTTCTTGTACTCATACCTTGTGATTGTGTTCTCCTTGTCATATTTATGCCGAGAATGATACCACCGAGAAGGATACACTGTCCACCAAAATCTTCATTGATATCTAAGATCCTGTACTCACTGTTCCATTCGAAAATTGTAGAGTTATGTTCGAAAATCTCAGACAAGTCTGAGTTTTTGCACATTGTTTTGCGGATACCCTAGCTGGGTATTTATAGCGGTTCGTCCTCTATAATTAGCCGACACGATAGTGTGAATAGGTGTGTCTGTTGATGCAAGCTGACATGACTTATATTTAATTTGCAGGTCGACATGACTGTGTTTGTACATTGTTTATCTTGTAGAATATTTTGTTGAAGAATGGTGCTTGTCTTGGAGAGCTTCTTGACACTAGGTTGACCTATGTACATTACATAAATTTTCATAAAGAGTTTTTTAATATAATCTTGACTATTTGACTTTCCTAGAGCTATGGAATGAGCAAGAAACTCATTCATATAATTTTATAAAAATAATATTTATTTTTCTTGACAAGCACAAAGATCAAAAATACATTGACAAATAACGAACCTAGTTACATTTTTCTTCAACACTCCCTCTTAACTAGGGAGGTGTTTACAATGGTTCTTGGTTATTCGCAATATGAAGAATTTCTCATAAGAAGAATTAGATTGGTAATTCCATCTGTATAACATCATATCAATCAACATTTTCATAATGCAAGGACTTGACTAACAACTCCATCTCTCCACGGGACAATGAGCTACAATGCTGGTGAGACCAATGATTTATAGACACCTTCATCATTGTCTCTCAAGGTGCATACCCATTCGGGTGTTCACTGAGTATGACCTTCTAGGGCTATTCTTATCTTGGGTTCCCAACCCTCAAACAATATCGATCCTCTTGCTTACTCTTATCTTGGATACCCTACACATCCTTGAAGAGTTTTGGATGCCAGATGATTACCCAATCCTCCTATTATTTCTTCCCAAGTGAAGACAAGAATGTTGTGTGGTGCCGGGTTATCCCTGCACATACCCACACTTTGCATAAAAATGCATAAACACAATTGTCCTAGGTATTTGACTATCAAAGGAGTCAAAACTACAGACCATGAATGGTTAAAGCCCTCTATAACAGTTTCTTTGTATCAGAACACCATCACCCCGCCAAAACCTCTTCTCGGGACTTTAGACTCAATATAACCCTTCCTCCTTTCTCTCGGGACTCCAAACTCCCATAATCTTACTTTAAGCCTTTCATTAATCCATCGGCCATATATATAACCTTTCCCTTTTTATGCATTGGTTACACATACATTTAACATGGAAAACCTTCTTCGGTGCTATTATCTTTATAACACATTTACAACGAAAATTACACACATGAACATACATTTGCGCCCTTCGTATAGTTCCTACACGGATCCCGAGACACCACCTTTTCGCTGATCGCAATCGGCTATCAGGACTTTCCTAGGCCACATTTCACAATTCAGAACCTTTATAACTATCATGATTTCCCTTTAGAAATCTTGGAACCACACATTAATAGCAATACAAAGAATAACGAGAAAACTTGCTTTGGCGCACATAACCAGATTGCAAATTTTATCGACCCGCCACTATAAATTATGTCAGTTCCGTATCCTCCGTATTAAATCTTCCATACTCCGATTGTTGACCTCCAATTCCCTGATCACCAATCAATGCTTATCGCTATCGGCGTATCGGTCCTTCGTTATAACATTGCAGCCAACCCTTTGACCTCTTCGACATGCGATAAGTGATCAGATCTAGATTGTCGATCTGAATCTTGATCCGATGGTCCACGCTTAATCACATGATCGCAATTGCTCCATTTCAAAAGGCCTGTTATGATGTCTCCAAAAGGGACTCCACCAATGCGACTTAACCCTGGTCGTTGATCTTAATGATCCAACGGCTGCTGAGCGTCCATCCTTTACTTTTCCGCTTGACTCTCTTTACAATTTTTCCACGTTTTCTTCAATTTCTTCTTTTAGTTCAGGTTTCTTCAAAGGTCCTGTCTTACACTTTTTCGCTGCTCAGTTCATTCTCGCTAGGGCTTAACTTCACTCCTCTCTAGAGCTCCGCTCTGATGCTTCAATTGGACTTGATGACCCATTTTGATTATTTTGAATCGTGCTCCTCTCTCTGCGTGTTCTTCACTAGAACTATGCCTACAACCACAGTTACAAAACCTACGAATTCACCATTTATATATAATTCAATCATTCAACATAATCTCACGCATTCACATAGTTCGCAATAGAGTTCTATATATATAAATATGAACAACGATTACAGAATGGGACTCTTCGTCTCTCACTGGCCTTATCTTCGACATCTGTGGCCTCTCCTCTATTTGACTCTACCTGTAAGCTTACATATATCCAGCATTGGTTTTGTTGAACTAATTCTAGGGTAAACCCTAAACTGACTCCTAAATCCTCTGTATTGACTCCTAAATCTTCTATCCACTTTTACTTCCATTAATTCCTAAAGTCTCTATCTCATCCCTTGAATCATGGACTGTTCTAAGAGTTTTGATTGACTTTGAACTCTTGTCATTTATTCCCACTCATGTTCTCATTTATTTGAGAGCACTTACAATTCTTTTCGTTATCTAATTAAATCACTAAAAGGCCTAAATTACCTTAACTTGAGACTTAGGAAAACTATTTCCTAAAAATACATGACCCCCATATGTCTACTTAATTACAATGATTTTCCTTGGGTTGAATGCTCCTACATCATTGTGTCTATTATGTGTCTACATTTCCATACATGGCCTTCATCTAGACTTACGGTTGTTAGTCCTGGTCTAGTGCATGACACATGACATGGAAAAACACAATTGTCACTCCTTTGTAATCAACGGTGATCTTAATTCAAACTCCCTCTTGATTAGGGACCTGTCAGAGCTCCCTCTTAGCTAGGGACTCTTCTATATATCAACAACTTTTTCTTTGTGGGTCCTTCAACTGATTGATCAACTTCTCTCTTTGATGTCATGAATTAGTTGAGCTTCTTCCTTATAGGGCAACAACCATCGATCACTTTCCTTCTTATTCTGTCATGCCATTCCTTTCTTCATGGAAAGTGGAATTCTTGGTACATATCTAGAACCTTTTTCATATGGCTACTTCTTTTCTCTCTATGCTTCTTTCAGGAGTTTCTATCCATCGCATGAGTGTTGGTTGCACTTGTACTTACAGGTCTTGTTCTAGTAGCCTTGCATGAACTCATCCATATATTATCGATGAAATTATATTAAATTAAATCACACCTTATGAGATAGTTCTTCATCATGACATCTTCTTGTAGGTATCAACATCCTACACACATATTGTCACATCTCCCAAAGATATCCATTATCAAGGGTCTTCATTCTTTTCAGACTTTTATCAGTCTTCATATCTTTCTGGGAGATTTCCTAGTCAAATCTTCTTGGTCTTTTGGATGTTGATTTCCTTTCATCATGGTTGCATTTCTCACAATCTCTTCCTTCCTCCCACATTCCATAGCTTTCAATCAAAGTTTATTTATTGTAGTCAATCACCTCATACTTCATATGAGGACATATTATGTTGATTTCATCTAGTATGACTTATGCCTTCCTGTATCTTTTTAGAGGAAGATATACTTTTTCTCTTGTTTGTGCTTCTCAAGATAGAAGCAATGATCCATGTTACCTGCAACCATATGACATGACATTATAATATAAAACATAAGCATACATACCTTGTTTTAACTTCAGGATATCGAGGCTTCTTCCAGCAGCTTCCTTGATTGAAAATATTTTCAATCCCTTGATCTTCTTCATGTCATCACTTCATCATCTCATGGATTCCATAAGTTTGAGTTCCTATTGAAACACTTGCTTCCTCTCTAGATTAATGAACCCTATGATGAGTGTTCCATCATAGAATTTTGAGGATCTTGTGTATCCCCAACTGGAAGATGTTTCCTTTTTGACTTGATGTATGATGAGCCTTAGATCACTCCTTTCTTTCATTCAATGTCCACTGAGGTTCCCAAGATATATATATCTTTTGTCTTCCATGGATTTTTGTCCTTCATGATCTCTATGGAGATGTTACGTGCTCTTTTTCTAATGCTTCCATGATGCCATGATGCATCATATTCTCATTGTTATATCTTATAACGCAAGATCTAGGAGCTTATGATAGGACCTCTTTGTGAGGGATACTATCTTACCCATAGGAGATCTTTGTTACTCCCTCTTTCCTTAGCCCTTTTTTTCAGCTTCCTCCATCTTTCAGTGATACGAGCTTCCGAAATCTTTCTATAACATTGAACCTTAACTATACCTATATTGTCTTGCTTGAGGACTAACCTTGCCTTCCTTCTCTATCTAGCATAGAGATGACAAGTTATTGAATGAGGTAACCTTCTTGTTCATGGACATTTGTTACCTTGATTGTTAGTGAATTATGGTTATCTTCCTTTCTAGGTCTTGTAGATGGAAGATATCCTATATCATTTGATACCCTTTACTTTCATGTAGATCAGATTTCATGTGACCTTCTTAATTGCACCTTAAGAGAATGAGCTTATCATCTACATCACTTTGATGTCTCCAATTTTGCTATGTGAGGGAATCTTTCATAAATATCCATTTTCATAAATTCATAGGAGACCTTTTGATGACTTTGGCTTTTTAGAGGACTATGTATATTCTCCTTCTTCATGCAATGAATCTTGATAACCCATCCAATTCATAGATGTCCTTGCAATCATGAAGTCATTTAACCAAACTTAAATGTAGAATAAAATGATACTTACTTGTCATGTGAAGATGAAATCTTCACTTCATGCTTTCTTAAATGATCTCCTTCAATGAGATTCTTGCTTGAGTTTCCTGGTACAATAGAGTTCTAGAACCTTTCTTGAGGCTTCCTTGTATTGTTCAGCACAAAGCACTATTGCCCTTTATGATATGTTGAGATTATTTGATTCCTTGACTATGAGGGTATGGAATCGAAATCAAGAATTTTGAGAGAACTGCCATGATGTCCACCTGAGATGTGGCATTGTGTTCTCCTTCTGAAGTGATATTGTTGTAATATATGTTGTGATTGTATATCTTTGTAACCTTGTTGCAATGCTCCTTGCTAGAGTATAACCTTGCTTGACTAGCATGAGAAAATATATTTGTGGCCTTTGAGCATTGTTCAATACCAATCATTGAAACTTCTTAAGTAATTAAGGTTGATGTGGTATGACATGGGTTATAATGACAACCAAATTTTGAGGCTAACACCGAGACTGTGAAAGGTACTATGATTTCCTTTTGTTATAGTGTAGATTAGGACTGCTCCTCAGATTTTCGACCTTCTCGAAGATGATAATCTTTGACTATGGAGAAAAGGTTCTTCGCTGATGTAGACTGCTTGTTGTAGACTTGATCCTTTATTCTTGACAAAACCCTTAACCTTACTATGATGCCCTTCTTGAGGATTGATCCTTGTATGTCTCTTTTGCTGCCCTTCCTTTGACTTTTGCACCTTAGCTCTGAAACCATGTTGAAGAATCTAGGGAAATCAATATTAGTAGGATTCTTCTAGACTTATAACAATTTGTGAAGTGATTTTACAATTTATCTTAGCTTGATCTTCTTCTTATTATTAGTCTGTGTGTTTGCTTCATCAAATTGCTACCAAAACAAAGAGACAAGAACATTAGATGTTTGGATTTCTGCCAGGGCAAAAACCTCTCCCTCTTGGAGAGGAAAACCCACAAAAAATTCTTCTTATAGAGATTCCAATTCATGAACACCATGACCTTGACCCTTGACCTAATATGCCACTCCAAGACAAAGACACCAATCCTCTTCTTTGTTACTGTTGAGTTCTTCATCATCATTGCTACTTCACCGAGGTAATCATTGTTGCAACACAGAGGTTATTACAATTGCACCATTGTTGCCTCTTCACTTATATCCTTGTTGCTCCTTTACTGAGACTAAGATCATGATTGTGTTCAGTATGCCGAGAGTGCATTACTGTGTGATCACCGAGCTTCTTCTTGTCACAAATATGTAGAGACAAAATGTATCATAGTGGGATCATTGTGATCCTTCTTATTAGTATGTCAAGATTGTGACTTCATTCATTAGTTCGAGACAGTGATATCATCACTATGAAATCATTTCACCATAATTATGTTGAGGTTGTGTGTACAACTGTGTGACCCTGAGATTATCTCCATCACCGAGATTATGACTTTATCTTCTTCTTGTACTAATACCTTATGACTGTGTTCTCCTTGTCATATTTATGCCGAGACTGATACCACTTAGAAGGTTACACTATCCACTGAAATATTCATTGATATCAAAGATCTTGTACTCACTGTTCCATCCAAAAATTGAAGAGGTATGTTCGAAAACCTCAGACAAGTCTAAGTTATTGCACACTATTTCGCAGATACCCCAGTTGGATATTTATAGTGGTTCGTCCTCCATAATTAGCCGACATGATAGTGTGAAGAGGTGTGTCCGTTGATGCAAGCTAACATAACTGATATTTAATTTGTAGGCCAACATGATTGTGTTTGTACATCGTTTATCTTGCAGAGTCTTTGTTGAAGAATGGTGCTTGTCTTGGAAGGCTTTTTGACACTAGGTTGACATATGTACATTACATAAATACTCATAAAATATTCTTTAACATAATCTTGACTCTTTAACTTTCCTGTAACTATGGAATGAAAAAAACACTCATTCATATAATTTTATAAAAATAATATTTCTTTTCTTAACAAGTACAAGATCAAAATTACATTGAAAAATACCAAACTAGTTACACTTTTCTTCACCAATGCCTCCAAAGATTTGAACCGAAAGAAACCAATTTTGTTTTGTTCCACGATTTTTTTGTCAAATGCATATGACCCGACTTTGGGGGAGGGAGCATTTGTGGCCACAACTTGTATTACGCTGCGATATGCTTGGATTAGTTGGCATCATCGCATGCATTGGCAAAGCACGCTCGTTCGGTCTGATATGTAACCTGAATCCTGTTGAAGCGGATGAATAAATCGAATGATTGACCTGCAGCTTTCTAGAGCAGTTATTTACGTTCCTCTTCCTCTAAGATCTCGTAGCGTTGTTGCCGCTGCTATTGTTATTCATGCAAATATAGAAAAAGAGGATATCAATACCCTGTGCAAAGAAGGATGCCTCAGAGAGGTCGTGGACATTATTTTGTAGAATCACCTTTCAGAGTCGGCAGCATATGGCACTCTCTTACAAGCATTTGCCAAGGCAAAAGTTTTAGCACAAGGCAAAGAGGTCCATTCACATATACTTAAAACATGAATTAATGGACAACCTTCATTGAAAACCATATCGTCGACTTCTATGCCAAGTGTAGAACTCTGGGAGATGCACGCAAAGATTCTGACAAAATGCCCAGGAGAAATATATTTTCATGGAATAACATTATTGCAGGTTATGTTGGTTGTGGGGGCATGGACAATGCAGGGAAAGTTTTTAGTGAGATGGCCGAGCGAAATATGATTTCATGGACTACTATGATTTCAGGATATGCCAAATGGAGGAGTGCAGAGGATGCACGCCAGCTGTTTGACAGAATGTTGTAAGGAATTTCATTTCGTGGACTGCAATGATCTCGGCATATGCACAGAAAAGGCCGTGAAAGCGGGCATTTGAAATTTATTGTGAAATGCAGCGAGCAGGCATGAAGTTGGACAAGTTCACGTTCTAAAGTATTCTTAGTGCGTGTGCCAACATAGAAGCTCTGGAAGAGGGCAAACAAGTCCACAGTGGCATAATAAAAAGTGGATTCCAGTCAGATGTTTTTGTGGGGAGTGCCCTTGTTGACATGTATGCCAAATGCAAGCATATGGATCATGTGCACAAGGTGTTCGATAAATTGTATACACAAGATGTATATACATGGATAACGTTAATTGCAGGGTACACAAGATGCAGGAGAATGGAATTTGCACGCCAACTTTTTGATAAAATTCCAAAGAAGAATGTAGTCCCTTGGAATACAATGGTATCAGGATATATTCAGACTCTTTTGCCAAATGCAACAAGGAGGAATGAAACAGGACAATTACACTTACTCAAGTGTTCTGAGTGCATGTGCTAATCTAGCTGCTCTGGGCTGTTCAAACATATCCATTCCCACAATATAAAAAATGTATTTGAGTCATATATGTCTGTAAACAATGCCCTTGTTACAATGTATTTCAAATGTGGTACGATAAATAATGCTCACCAAATATTCAATAAATCCCTGACAAAAATGCAATCACATTCAATGCAATGATTATAGGATACGCCGGACATGGGTGTGGCAGAGAAGTTCTGCAGTTGTTTGAACAAATGCTAGAGGCATGCATTAATCCTGATCACATCATCTTCATGGGTGTTCTCTCATCATGTAGCCATTCAGGCTTAGTGGATGAAGGCTTCCTCTATTTTGATGCAATGAGTCAAGATCATCGCACCACACCAATAGTAGATCATTACTCTTGCATGATTAACCTTCTTGGAGGAGCGTGATGATTCAATAAGGCTGAGGATTTCATGAACCGCATGCCATTTGAACCTGATGCAATTACAAATTATAACAAGAAACTATAATAAAGACACAGGTAGAAACACCATCAAACGTGAGACAAAGCTCACACAACTTCATTAATCTATTTACTCAATTACATCACACTTATATAGGAAACTCAATTCTGTTCAACCACTCACAACTAATTATTCTGTTCAACCACTCATAACTAATTATTCTGTTCAACCACTCATAACTAATTATTCTGTTCAACCACTCATAACTAATTCTATTTCTGCATTATTCTCACATCCTCCCTTAATGGAGAAATGGATTTTCTACAATACCTAACTGACTTCTAAAAACTTCAAATTTGTTTTTACCAAGGGGCTTAGTAAATATATCAACCACATTATCCTTGGTGTTACAAAATATCAATCCAATTTCATTTGACTCAATTTTCTCATGTATAAAGTGGTACTGTAACTCAACGTGTTTTGTTCTAGCATGGTAAACTGGATTATGTGCTAATTTGATAGCACTCTGATTATCACAATTGATACATGTTGCACCACTTTGTGCTTCGTCAAGATCTGCAAGAATTCTCCGCAACCAAATAGCTTCACAGGTGGCATTGGTCAAAGCTTTGTACTCTGATTCTGTTGATGATAAAGAAACAATTGGCTGTTTCTTACTACTCCAAGATACGACTCCTGATCCAATATGAAATGCATAGCCAGAGGTAGATCGTCTGTCATCTGGATTTCCTGCCCAATCTGAATCAGAAAAACCTGTCAGTGCAACATCAGATACATCAGTATACATAATACCAAGATTCACTGTTCCCTTTAAGTATCGGAGAACTTTCTTTGCAGCATTCCAGTGATTTCCTGAAGGCTTAGCCATGAATTGACTAAGGATACTGACTGAGCATGCAATGTCTGGTCTGGTAGTGGTGAGATAGTTCAAACTTCCCACTAACTGACGATATAATGTTCCATCTGCCTCTTTCGATCCATCTTCTTTGTACAACTTTGCATTCTGTTCTAAGGGAGTTGACATAGCTTTGCAATCTGTCATATTGAACTTTTTAAGAATCTCCTTTTTATATTTGCTTTGAGTGATCAAAGTTTTACCAAGTTCTCTCCATACCTCAATTCCTAAACAGTAATGTAATTCACCCAAATCTTTCATTTCAAAATCCTGTGACAACTGAACTTTAATTTCTTCAATTAACTTGTGAGCACTGCCTATTATAATGAGATCATCCACACACAAAGATATTAAAGCAACATTTCCTTTTTCATCTTTCTTAACATACAAGTTAGGATCATTTTTGCTTTTCACAAATCCATTCTGAAGAAAGAAGGTATCAATCTTTACATACCACGATCTTGGTGCCTGTTTCAAACCATACAATGCCTTTCTTAACCTACAAACCAGATGCTCCTGTCCCTGATTGACAAACCCTTCAGGTTGAACCACATAAACTTCTTCCTTTAAATCACCATTTAGAAACGCAGATTTGACATCCAATTGATGTATATTCCAATTATGTTTTGTGGCTAAGGCAAGCAGTACATCCAAAGACTTTGAAATGACTCCTATCAGGTTTATAACCATGAAGAACCTCAAAAGGAGTTTGAAAAACTAATTGCTTAGTGGGACATCGATTCTTCAGATAAACAACAGTGTTAATGGCTTCTGCCAAGAAACCATTAGAGATGTTCTTACCTTGCAGCATACTACGAGCAGATTCTACCAAGGTTCTATTCCATCGCTCAGCAACACCATTTTGCTGAGGGGTATGTGGTACTGTGAACTGTTGTTGAATTCCATTAGATTTACAATAGGTGTTAAATGCTTTTGATTTATATTCACCCCCTTGATCAGATCTGAGTATTTTAATGCACTTTCCTGTTTGTTTTTCAACCATATTTCGAAACTTTTTAAAATACTCAAATATGTCACTTTTCCTTCTAATGAAATAGACCCATGTATACCTAGATCTATCATCAATAAAACTAACAAAGTATGAAGCACCACCAAGAGACCTAGTTTGCATAGGGCCACATATATCAGTGTGAATTAATTCAAGTATATCATACTTTCGTTTCTCAATATGAACAGGAAACTCTTCTCTATGCTGCTTACCAAGTGCACAAGCTTCACATGGTAAATGTTCACACTTCATAACAGGAAGACCTTCAACCATTGATTTCCTTTGTAACAACGATAAATCATTGTAATTTAGGTGCCCATACCTGTGATGCCATAATTCTGCTGTCGATGTCTCTTGGGATGTCAATGCAACATGGCACTTCACTGTCACATCCAATCTGTATAATCCTCCAACCTTGGTACCTGTTGAAACAACCCTGTAGTGGTCCTGAACATCTTTCACTATACACCCCAATTTACCAAATTCTACTTTTAAATGATTATCAGTGATAGTGGAAACAGATAGTAAATTCTTTTTGAGAGCAGGGACATACATCACATTATGAATTTGTCGCATTTGTCCATTAGGTAAGTACACATTTATTATGCCATAGCCTTGAACGTTAAGTGACCTATCATCTCCTAGGTAAATGTGTGTACCATCAGATTTCTCATAATATTTATCATACCATTCTTTATTACAAGTCATGTGTGCCGATGCACCAGAATCTATGAACCAAGCATTCTCATCATCAGTTTCAGCAGACAATGCAGCATCAGAAAGAAATAACTTAAGATTTTTAAATCCATCATTCACTAAGGTGTCTCTGTTTGTGTAATTTCCATTATGCCTGTTATGTCTTTGATTTGATTCATTATTCTTTCTCCTATAGCAATCTTTAGCCAGATGTCCAGGTTTTCCACAATAATGACATTCAATGTTCCTTTTAACATAAGAATCAGGAGGTGCCATACCTTTTTGCTTTGCTTGAAAACGACCTCTGTTTCTGTCCCATGGTCTCCCTCGGAATGGGCTTTTGCCTCTTGCAGTCAAAGCCAAATCAGAACCATTTGACTCCAGATCAAAATTTTTCATGCGCTCTTCTTCTTGAAGAAGAATTCCAGCCAATTCTTCAAATGTAGGAGGTGTCGGTCTTGCTGAGAGAGCTGAAATAAAGACTTTGTAGTCGGGAACTAACCCCTTTAAAGCAACAGTTACCAAATCTGTACTAGAAACCTTTTCACCAATATCACCAAGCTTATCACTAAAGTCTTTAATTCGGGAAACAAAATTGCTAATGCTTTCATTGGCATCCATTTTGATAGATAGCAGCTTTGTTTTTAAAAATAAAATACGGTTTGCATTAGTAGTCTCATACAGACCTTTGAGGGTGTCCCATGTCGCCTTCGAAGTTTCACAGTCCCGAATGTGAGGAATAATATTGTCCTTCACTGACATGCGTAGCAGCACCCTTGCTTTCATTTCACGCTTCTCCCAATCTTGAGTGGCATTAGGAGGTTGAGGCTTGGTCTCATCACCTTTGACAATCGTCCAGAGATTGTATGCCTCCAGTACTGTTGTGATCTTAAATTTCCAATTGACATAATTTTCTCCATCAAGTTTTGTAGACTCATTTAAATATGAATCTGCAAGGGGATTAGCCATTTCTCCACCAATGACCAAATTCAAAAAAAATTGCAAGGCAAATTACAATAATACTGCAGGCCAAATGCAACACTGCAAATTACAATCCCCTTTAATAATATGCTGCCACCGTTTCTGATAATACGCTGCCACTGTTTACAAAAAAAAAAACTGATATTACGCTGCCACAACAAAAAAAAAAAAAAACTGTTTTCTAATATGCTGCCACTGTTTTGGAAAACTCGATTCCGGCACAGGTTAATAAAACTCTGCGTATACACTTCACAGGTTTAAATGAACTACAAAAACATGGTTCCGTTCCTCAACCGTATTCAATTAATCCCTCCTAAATCTCAACAAATATAACCCAAACTTCAGTCTATAAAAATAAATCGTTGTAATAGCTAAAGAATAAAACTTGACAGTTCATCGAATATTTCTATCTCTCCATCACTGAGTTCTAGGATGACTGAACGGAACTCGAACAAGATCACAAAAAAGCAACCGACCAAAAACGCAAGGGTAGATCAATCGCAAAAAAAAATGCGAATGATTCTGCAGCTCGTTCACCGAAACTTCGAAAGCACAGGAAAAGGCACTTCTGCGGAAAGAGGAGCGGAACTTCGAAAGCACACAGGAAAAGGTGCAATTCGCAGCATGGCCTGGCAGAGAGTGTATGGGAGCAGACAGGGAACAAATAACAAAAAAAAAAACTTTGCGTATGCCAAACACCGAAACTATATTAATGAACTCACAAAACAGAATATAAGTGTTGTAGGCTCTTGGCTGCTACCAGCGATCAAAGAGCTCACTGCGCACACTCTAATGGCTCACCGCCTGCGAAGAGAAGAGAGGCGCAAACAAACTCAGCTCTGATACCAAATTAGAATAAAAACTACAATAAAGCACAGGCAGAAACTTCAGCAAAGTGAGACAAAGCTTTAGAATAAAAACTACAATAAAACACAGGCAGAAACTTCAGCAAAGTGAGACAAAGCTCACACAATCTTCATTCATTCATCTGCTTTAATACATGACACTTATATAGGAAACTCACAACTAATTCTGGCAACCAATTCCTAACTAATTCAGTTCAACCACTCATAACTAATAACTAATTCTATTTCTTCATTATTCTCACAGAAAACAGTTACTGATCAACAAGAAGATTTGGATGAGGTGGCATTGGTCATGCCTTAGATGCCAATGGAAAGAATGCACGAATCCTAAGGACAATCCCCTGCTGCCATGTCAAAAAGGGAAAAAGCTTCCAAGTCACCAAGGTGCTTGTGAAATTTTATTTACTTTGAATTTATGTTATTTTACTTTGAATGTTGATTAAATTAAAGACAATTATTACGATAGTTATTTTTAGAACTCTATTTAAGACCATGTTTCTCATTAATAAGGGGTTGTTGATAAAAGAAGGAATTTTTAATGTTTATGGATATGAACGTACTTGATACATGGATCTATGGTTAATTGAATGATATAACTCTTATGATTAATTGCTTATCTTTGGATTCATCACCATTGTTTAACAATGAATTGTTTTTCTCCATAGAAGTAACTCACACGAGATTAATTGAATTCCTTTTCAATTGATTAGTAATCTTTAATGGGAAATCAAATCCATTCAATGGGAGTTGGTGAAAAATTTATGGTTGCTCACTACAATGCATTTAGAATCAATGGAAACCTTTGAAGAATGAGCCCCTTAGTAAGAAGGTTTCTCAAAATCGTGGAAAACTATTTGATGTACAAACCTCAAATGATCCTTGCACTCTATTGTGCTTAACAATGCTTGCCAACAAATGGGGCTAGAGATTGGAGGAACAACGATATGGGGTGCGAGATGAGGCTAAAGGCCAAGATCTCATAGAGTGCTAACAGGTTATTGACAAGGAAATATGTCTAATATCTTTTTGAAATACAAACAAATTAGTTGATAAATCCCTCTATCAACTGGAAAAGGGACTCGCCGACATCCCTGACTGAGAAATCCTTCTATAAACATGGAAGGAAAAGACGATGGAGGATAACCCTGACCTACGAAGAATCCCTTGTCAGGTTCCAAGCCTGAGCTATGAGGTCTGGTACATAATGGTTTAACAATATCAATAAAAAATAACTCATAGGTCACAACAGATACTTCACGAATCCATGATCTATTCTTTGAAAATGTTGAACAAAATGCCGAAGAAGGGAGTGGAATGATAAAAAAAGATATTCATACGATGCTAGAGACGTTAGAAAGAGTGTTGCCAATGATTTCGGTGAGAGAGAGGAGTGCTTGCTTAACCAAAAGATGGGTATGCAAAGAAATGAAATGGTCAAGTGTGCATATGTTTCATCCTTTTGATGGACTTTCTAGGAAAAACCAGAACAACCCTATGTTTCAAAACGTCCGCAGTTGTTTGGCTTCAATAGTAGACAAGCGTTAGGGTTGACAAAGTTGGAAGAGAATGGCAGGGAAAACAACCTAGTGCATAAACGCACAATGAGGAAGAAGACTATGCAATCAGTGGTTGAGAAACCCATGGAGAAGGCCACACATCGTGGCTTTGATACCATGTTAAACACACATGGAGAAGGTGAACTATAAGATAGAACATTCACTGCATTTATTATTCACAATAATGTACATTTATACATCTCTTTGTGATCCTTGGTCTTCACATAACAAGTGGTCTCTTGGACTCCAGTGATGTTCACCTTCCTGTTAGGATATTCTGACACATAGGAAATAGTTAAGTATAACTTGGTCTAGTATAGAGTTAGGTAAAGTGTGTTTCTTTACTATGTACTTTTGTAACTTACAATCCGACGGTCACGATATGTAGTGATCCGACGGTTCATTCTCTCCTCGGTACTACCGACACTTGATTCGTGGCTTAACACCCAATTGGTCCATGATATCTATTTAAAGAGTATGGAGGGTCATTTGTAGGTTAACTGTTCATGAGAGAAGCTTATGTAAAATTTCATTCTTTTATTAATAAATTGCCTGAAGTGGCCGCGTTGGCTTAGGCCATGGACTGTTTCCCTCTTTGAGGGTTTTAACCACGTCAAAATACTGGTGTATTGATCTGTGATCTATTTGTGAGCGGTGTCCTTTGGTGTTCTGTCTGAGAAACTTACCTTGTAAATTCCTACATGGTATCAGAGCTATTTGAGGGCCACGTCCGTTGGTGATCCAAATCTAAAGCCGGTAGAACTGCATCCGACTGCCGTTTCCTAGATCTGCTGTTTCTGGCTGCTTTCGGGCCGAGAGGACTGCTCTGTTGTTTTAGGAGCATCTGTTCCAGTGAGGAACCCCTTTCGTTTCATGTGAAAAGGTTTCTGGTAGCCCTAGCTACGTCATTTTCAAGATCTGGAGGTATACAATGTTTATTTGTAGTTTCTATTTATTTTCTCTTTGTTTATTTCGGTTTATTTAGCTCTTGGTTTTTTATTACCGGATCTATACCTTTCATTTCTGTGTATGCTCTTTTCCCCATGACTCTGTGTGATCTAGGCAAATAAAAAACAGAGAGGAAGGATTTTTCTCATGCATATGCTCTTTTCCGCGCACCTTAGTGTGATCTCGGAAAATCAGAAACATTGAGGAAAATATTTAGTTTTCGGCTAAAACTAACTTCAAGCCGTAATGTTTGTTTTTTTTGTATGTCTATGCTTGGTTTTGTGTTTTTTGTTTTGTAGGGAAAAGGAGCTTTCTCAAGTAAGCACGCAGCCCAAAGCTTTAGTGGCTAAAAAAAAAAAAAACCCTTGCTCTTTTCCAAAAATTACTAAACTTTTAGTTTAGCTCATTTGGTCCAAATGTCTATGCTTGGTTTTGTGTTTTTTGTTTTGTAGGGAAAAAGAGCTTTCTCAAGTAAGCACGCAGCCCAAAGCTTTAGTGGCTAAAAAAAAAAAAAACCCTTGCTCTTTTCCAAAAATTACTAAACTTTTAGTTTAGCTCATTTGGTCCAAAGCTATTTTATGAGAGTAGAGGTCTTGAGTTCAAGTCTTCTTTTTTTTGAGCTAATTAGATTAAGCTTGGAAAGGGGGTGGATTTTTTTTTAACATTATCATTCATTTCCGCACATTCCCGCACTTCGTTAGCATCTTCATCAACTTTTCTTCAAAAAGCCATAACTTCTTCATCCAGAAGCCGTTTTCAGAGCCATTTTTTTTGAACCAGCCTAATTTTTCAAGATCTTTCCATTGGAACACTTAGTTTCAGCGTCTATAGCTTCCGTTTCTGTTAAAATGGAAATTCCATGCCAAGTTATTCTTGACAACACCAACTACTTCCAATGGTGGTCCTACGTTGTGGATTTACTTAGAAGTAAAGGTCTCTACAAAATAGCCACAGGCCAAGAAACCAAACCGAAAGATGAAGATAAGGCAGCTAAATGGGAAAATAGGCAAGGTCAAGCATGTGGGTTGATAGGGATGTCTATTTCTCCAGATCTTAGATTCCATATTGCAGAACTTGATACTCCTGATGAAGCAATGAAACATATTACTAAAGTTTTTGGAATAAAAAATGAACTTAGAGCCCATCAACTTGAAAATGAGTTGCTTACATTGGACCCCAATAATTTTTCTTACATTGAAGATTTTTTGTCCAAGTTCAAGACCCTTAGACTTTTCTTCTTGGAAGGTGTTAAGGTTAAGAAAGAAGATAGTAACCTTATTTATTCCATCCTTACAAAGTTGGGACTAGCCTACTCTGTATTTGTTTCCACCTTCCATTCTACAAGGGAAGCTTTCATTTGTCAAGGAAAAGACTACAAGGCCCCTTCCTTTGACTCTTTTTGTGATTCTTTAATAAGAGAACAAGAAAAACTCTTACTCCTTGGTCTTCTTAATCTTGGAAACTCTTCCAAGAAAGCGTTAGCAGCAGCAACCAAAATCAAAGAATCCTAAGAAGTCGTATCCTAAAAGGAATGGTCCTAAACCAAACAAGGGTCCTAAGCAATTTCAGCCTCAAAATGAAAAATCATTTCACCAGAATGATAAGGCAAATAAATACAAAGGGAAGAAGACTGATAGACATTGCCACTTTTGTAATCGAGATGGCCACTTAGAATCCAAATGCTTCAAGAAGATGGAAGCCTTGGAAGCAGAAATGAAGAAGCATAACATCCATTTGGAGCACTCTTCAACTTCAACTTCATCTCCAGGAATGGAACTTTATGCATGTGGTTGTCAAGCATCTTGGTCTGGCTATGCACTAAATGTATCTTCCTCTCATTCTCATGAGTGGCTCATTGATTCTAGAGCCTCTTATCACATGGCCAAAAACAAAGCCATGTTTTCTTCTTTA